>UELW01000126.1:0-44166 GCA_900490495.1 Danionella dracula
CTCTCTCTCTCTCTCTCTCTCTTCTCTCTCCTCCCCCCCTCCCCCCTCCTCCCTCTCTCTCTAATAAGCTCAGTGGACACAGAGCCCTAGAGACATGGATTCATTATTTTTTCGCGCACACACACACACACACACGTGCGCACACACACACACACGCGCACACACACACACACACATTTACTCACACTCATGTTTTGGTTTTTCGTCGTGGCCTCTAGAGTTCAGCCAGATCGCACTCGTGACTCTGGAGACCAAACCTGCGTCAGGGTCAGGGAGAAAACACGCTGAAGTCACACACACAACCTGTTTGTGAACATGGCTTCGCAGAGAAATGTAATATTTAATTATATAGTGCACAGAAAATAAATCTAGTCACTTAACTAAAAATGTCCTCCTGAAATCTTTATCAGTAGTTCCTAGAGATTTGCATCATATTGTGAAACATCTACTGTGTATAATAAGCAGATTTATAATATTAAACTGCAATTTGTCCGTTCTTTAAGATCAGCAGATAGTGCAGGAGTGTTTGATACATCTGATATTAAGTTCTACACACTTTTTTACTTCTCTGTAATGTAAAATATCAGGAGATGAGCTTATCCGATTAATCGTTTGATTACAGTGATAGATTAATTGATGATCAAAATAATCGATAGCCCTAGTAACGTCATTCATAGGTGGGGTTTCACTTTTTCAAAGTGCTTTTTATTTAAACAATGCTTAATTTTGGCCCACGGCCGCAAACGAGGGTAAACTTGATTTAACTGTGGATCGAATGTCAATTTCTAATTTCTTCTCAAGGTCCATTTTACTGCCCAAGCTCACTATTTCTGATGCCAGGCTCATGAAATCCGGTCTTCTCTAGTATTCATGCTACTCTCACTTCAGACAATCATAAATAAGGACCTTATTAAGTGTAACAGGTGTGTTTCATGATGGTTGAACCGAAAGTGTGTAACCAACTACTAAGTAGGGATGGAGTGACACGCATTTTCAGCCCTGGAGTCTAGCACTGTGAAACCCACAGAAATGTTAATTTCAGAAATGTAGCGATGCTCGTTTTCATTATTTATAAAGCACTAATTAAAAACAAATTCAGTTGACCAAAGTGCTGAACAGTAGAGAGAAAACACAGGGACAAACCAAGGTTTAGACAAAGCTTTAAAAACACAGTAAAACCTCAGTAGGTAGAGTAGTTAAAAGATATAAAAGCCAGTTAAATGAAACGGAATAAAGTCTTTGATAAAGAAGTAAGATTAGCAGATTGTAGGTTTGGCAGAACAGCAGAGTTTTGATTTAAAAGCAGACAGTGATGGTGCTAGACTCAACTCGAGGAGCAGAAGATCCAGAGTTTGGGAGCAGCTACAGAGAACGCACGCTCTCCTCAGCCTTCATCCGTCACCTGCGACCGCTCGCATCCTCTGGTGGAGGACCGCAGCGATGGGGATGCTTGGTGAAGGTTAAAAGTTCTGACAGGTACAGGGGAGCGGAGCCATTAGGAGATTTGTAGACCAGCATTAAAGCTTCACGATCCACTCTGCTGCGCACCGGAGAAAAAAAACTGGATCTCTCTTTCGTGACTCTGTTAAAAACCTCGCTGCTGCGTTCTGGGCTAATGGCAGACGAGTCAAGCTGATTGGCTAATCCCAACTGTACAACGTACAGTCTTGAGAAAATAAAAGCGTGGATCGCTTTCAAAGAGGTTTTTAAAAGAAAGAAAAGGTTTTGCTTGGGTTAAAAGTCTAAGCTGGAAGAGTTGACCACTGAGTTTACCTGCTGATCACATTTATCACATATATAATTATAATAGAGTATATTTTCCGCTCTATCTCGATG
Source organism: Danionella dracula (assembly GCA_900490495.1). Lineage (NCBI taxonomy): Eukaryota > Metazoa > Chordata > Actinopteri > Cypriniformes > Danionidae > Danionella > Danionella dracula. Next base: position 1,837 of record UELW01000126.1, read on the forward strand.
GTGGGTCGAGCTGCTCTCTTGCAGTTTTTCTCTTTTACATTTCTTCTCTTTCTATTCTGAACACACTTTGGCCTTTTTGTGGTAAAATCCTTCAGGATTCCTGCAGCTCATTCACTAGATCCAATGTACCGTTGACTTGATTTTATTAATTTAGCGTTGCTTCTATTCTCCTGCAAAACAAGTCTGCAGCTCTTCACCTGAGCTCTTCCTCAAGCTAGCTAGATGTGCTAATGCTAATGGATTGGCTTGAAATGTGGGTTGTGTTTCACTGTTTGAAGCATGTTTTTTAAGCGTAATGGTGGTATAAATCTCTCCAAAATATTTTAACAATTAAAGTAAAAATGCAATTGTATACTATAACTGAAATCACACACACACACACATGCGCGCGCACACGCACACGCACACACACACACACACACACACACACACACACACACACACACACACACCACAAACAAACAAACAAGAACGCACCTGCACACACTTTTGATTAGGATTTCAGTGACAATAACTAACAATAATACTCATTAATTTGAACTTTAAGTCATGCTTAGGCTTGCCTAAGGCTTTGAGAATTTTTTTTTTTTGTCAATGCTCAAAAACATAAAGTGATTGTTAGGGTTTTAAACCATGTGTTTGATGCATACTGTTTATTATGCAAAAAAATTTGTTTGGATGTGGTTTTGATGTTATGATTAACTTGAATTCTTAAATTTGATTCTTAATGCTCCTAAAAACTCTTACATTTTACCTTATAAAGCCTACAGAAACCCTGATTACCCCAAAAAGTCAACAAAGCAAAATAGAAGACTGTAATAAAAGTTTGCGTGAACAGTATAAAACTGGAAAAAGAAATAAATATCGCAACATTTGACTGCTCTGCGCATGTTCTCCTGCTTCAATATATACAACAATTTCCATACAGTTTTTCATGTACACGCGTTTCACCTCTGCTCCTGCAAAACAAGTCTGCAGCTCTTCACCTGAGCTCTTCCTCAAGCTAGCTCGATGTGCTAATGCTAATGGATTGGCTTGAAATGCTGGTTGTGTTTCACTGTTTGAAGCATGTTTTTTTACGCTCGGTCACCCCAACAGTGGAGCTACAGCAGCTTTCGGCCGCACAGGTACGCATTAGCACAGATCGGAGCAGAATCTCAATGCCTGTTCTCCAGCGCTTGAATTATTTCTCCAGGGAGGGCATAATGGTGGTATAAATCTCTCCACGTGTGCAATTACAAAGACTGGCAAGCTCCATTCTCTCCCGAGTGATCGTCTGTGAACAATGACACATTAGCGTCCGGCCGGGCTGCGCTCATTAAGATCTGATCCTCGATTTATGGCCAGTCTTTAAACGCGAAAGAGATCTGAATACAGGCGAAATCGGCGAGCGGATTGAGTCCCAGCGCGGTGTAATGAAGTGTGATGGAAAGGAGAGGGGATGAAGGGTTATTTTTAGGCCAGATCAATTTAACAATGAGCGGAATGAGTCAATTGCTCGGGGAACTGTCACTCCACTGTCCGGGTGTCATCATGGCCTGCTTATAATGGTGCAAGGCAACCGTAAGCAGCCAGGGACAAGATGGCGGATGCCGTCAGATTGTTTTGACACATGAGATGGCCAAGGCAGCCCTGTAATTGACGGCGCTTTCAAATGGCCTCATGGTTTGACATATTTAAAATAATGTAACAATGAAATAGCCCATTATACAAGAGCTCTGCCTTAACTACCGCTGCTCTAAATAGATGTTGTTAGGGAAGGAATGATTTCAGCCACTCTTAGGAAAGATGAGTTTCAGCCCGATGTCAATCTTCATATGCTACACAGAGGCTCATTAGCGTCTGCAGTAATCATGATGGAATCGTTGCATAAGAGAGCAACACTGTGTGACTACTTTACAGTCGCCAACGCTTGTTTAATGACCGCTGGTTAAACGAGGTTTATCCGTGCAAGCCTCAGTCTCTGACACCGCTTCGGTTTTTGCACAGACTGGAGAAACGGGAGATTTAAAGGTACACTGCACACCAAACAAAAGGGTGTTTTTGTTAGTTTTAGTTTAAGACTTTACGTGTTTTTTTTCCCCCTCTGGTTCTCATTTTCGTTCTGACCCTGCTTGCTACTCGATTCCAACCAAGTCTGGCACTTGATTTAGAATTAATTGTTCATTCTCAAGTGGTATACCATTTTATACCGAATACCGGTGTTTTTTTTAATGATTTAGATTTTTTGTAAACCACAATACCGGTGTGTTCGCATACAAAGCTTCGACAACACGGAACACGCAACACAGGTGAATTGTTTTGCGGTAGTACCAGGTAGGGGTGGGGCATGTCGAATCGTCCACCATAATACCGGTACTATTAACAATGTTGATTCAAATTTTCACATCGCAGTACTCTGATGTGATGACGTAATGACGTCATGTGTTTTACGCACACCTTCGCAGCTCGTGTGCGCCTACACACCGCTGCCGTCAACACAAATAAGAGGATGCTAAACAGCGCTAAAAACTAGCAATGCATTAGGGAGCTCAAAGGAAGAGTTCAATTCTAAAATGGAGCGATTTCAGTGGCGTAGAAGTGGATTCAAAAGATCACAGACAGAGGAACACTCGCGGGAAAATAATGCAAATTCAATTAAAATAAACTACATGACTCCAGATAGCGCTGCGTTCTAGTGATGGGAAGTTCGGATCATTTCACCGACTCGGATCTTTGAGTCTCGTTCAGCAAAATGAACGAATCTTTTTTCGAGTCATTTGGTTCATTTTAGTAAAATACCATTTAAATGTTGTGTGCTTCTTCCCTAACACATTAAGCATATACACAAACCCGAATCACACTACAAATTAGACAAAACTATAATGCTAGAAGACGAAAAACATATTTTAATTAAGCCTACCTGAGTCTTTTACTCTGATTCAGCTCAGCTCTGTCTCATTCGTTCCTCACATCACTTCTCTCTGATGGTAGCGAGTGCAGTCCGGCCCCGGGGCCTTCTGTCACGCGACCCCTAGCTAATATTAACCAATCGCAGTTTGAGCCAGATTCGTTCCTACGGAGTCACATTAAAGAGTCATTCAAAAAGAACGAATCGTTCATGAACGACATCAGTACTGCATTCTCAGAGCTGTTCGCGAGAACGAGAGGACGAGACTTTGCTCATCTTCAAAGCTTTGCTCATCTTTACATGTTCATTGGGACATTTATATTTATCTATTAGTTCTTGAATTTTTAGGATTTGCTAAATGTAGGAGTGGAACCAAAAATGAACTGCATGTGACGCTAAGCATTCTGGGTACTGTAGCACTTATACTGCAATACTATCAGAAAACATGCTGCTAAACTACAAATATAAAACTGTCAAATATTGTCACTTAATTTTAACAGCAACATTGTTCGTTTTTTTCCGCTAAAATCCTGTAACTACACAGATGGATGAATATATAGTTTCCTTCTGAAGATAATAGTTTAATCTTTAACTGAGTATCTGAAGGGACACATTTTTTTTTATTATTATTTTGAAATTATTTTTTCTTCTGTTCTATATTTGAGCTGCGACGTGTGCGTTGTATGCCAATAAAGACATGACACTTATTGTGTTGTATTTTCTTGAAATTGTTAAATAGTGTACGAAATATTTTGTCATAAAAATATAATTCATATTGTTATCGTGATAATTTTGCAAAATATCATGATGTTATTTAAAGGCCAAATCACCCACCCCTCGTACCAGGCGGATGTGCTGCATTATAAACGTCTCTACATGGAAACACGGTGAAAATAACAATTTCAGGACGCTTTAAAGACATGAAGAGCTTCTTCTGAAAACCGTAGCCGTGTCTGTTGCGTGGAAATGCTTCAGCTTACAAATAATTTGATGCTGATCAAACAACCATTATTTGTGACTAACAGCTAAAGTTGTAACCGCAGGAGACAACACGAGCAATCTGCTTCCTCACCTCCACCCCAAACAAGTCCTGGATAAGAAGCGAAGGTCTGCAGCTCTTCCACGTCTGCAGGGTAATGTTTGCTCTGCGACACACAAAACGCAACTCAGACGCGAACAAAAAGCAGACTGCATACGAAAAGAAAAGCAAACGCTATCACTTCTACTGCTACCAATAATGTGGAGAAAGAGTGCTTTAATTTAAAATTCTTTTTTATGTTAAATGCCTCAATACTCCCTGGGTGGTGTTGAAGCAATATTATTAATTATTCACAAACCTAAATCGGGTCAACTGTATTTAACGTTAGCTGGTTAAAAACTATTTACTGTTGCTTTAATGAAAGCCCAGTGCAGTTTGAGGAACACATTGTAACGAGCTTAGGGTTCTTTTTACGTTGCAAAACTTGCATATTAAAGTGTATTCTGAGAGCAACAATCATCCCGAATCATTCTGATTTATTCACCTCATTACGATTATGAGTGTCTTTGTGAACTGCAGCCACTACGAGAGCATTCAAACCTGGATTAACTACCCAACCAGCCTAGCTCGCTCTAAACCATTTTACAGCTGCAGTTATTCTCTCAATTATTAAGAAAGTGAGTTATCACAACTAGTCACGCATGAAAAAAGATACCGTCAAATACTGTGATACCGTTATAAATTATAAAATAGCCTGATGTATATTTTTGGTTATACCACTCACATCTAATCTCAATCAATAAATTAATCAAAAAGTTTTTTTGTTAATTGGTTCAAAGCAGCTTCACAAAGGCCAAATGTGAATTAAGAGTTAAATAAGTCTTCGGAAACCAGAAAGTATAATTATCCCAGTTCAGTTAATAAGGAAAAGTTAATATAGTAGTATGAACAAAATGTTGACTTGCACTGAACCATAAGCACCAACCTATTACACAAGTCTCATTTAGCCTAATTTTGAGGTGGTTTCGCCTTTTCTTTGTTCTGTAGATGTTTTTTTATGTTTATGGAGGTGCTATGTGACAATTTTACCTCTAAAATTAGTGTTAAATTGAATAAAAACAGGATTTTTGGTTTTCACTTGAGGCTGGGTCTTTGGGGCCTGTATAAACCAGCTCCCCTTGACCACGCAAAAAGTTCCACCCATCTGTGTTGTCAAGGCAACAGACAGACAGACAGACAGACAGACAGACAGACAGACAGACAGACAGACAGACAGACAGACAGACAGACAGACAGACAGACAGACAGACAGGACAGACAGGACAGACAAGACAGACATAGGTATTGTCTTTGTAATGTGTGTATCTATATATCTCTATATCTATATGTGTGTGTGTATATATATATATATATATATATATATATATATATATATATATATATATATATAGGGTTGATAATAAAATAAAAATTCATGAAAACAAAACCATTGAATACATTTATTTTTGTGGTTGAAGAACAGTATTACTACCTGTGAATTAGTTTCTTCTCGTCCAAATTATACGATGTTGAGCTTTCCTGACATTTTACTGCATAAAACATGTCCAACGTAGGCAAAAATTGCTTTAAATTGAGTACAATTTTCCAAACGCAACTAGTAACTAATAAAATGTGGTGTTCGTTGTGATGCACGCAGGGTTTGAAGGGGTTACCATGTAAAATAAGTGTGTTATATGTAGTTTATATATATATAAGTTATAACTTCTTGAAAAACTTGAGGGCTAACATCTTTGAAACGCTTTACTAAAAGCAACAATTATTTTCAATCACAATGGGATGTCTTCTGCTGGGATCACATGGAGTTTAGATTACATTCTTTTTAAAAGTTTGAAATGTTCAGTTTACACAAATTATCGCTCCGGACAAGTTATTTAAGCTAAAGCTGAGTTTACCTGTATTTGGTCTCTGAATCTCCTGTTATTTAGTATTCTCTATGTCAGTGTGTTGCGTTCCTCACTCAATGAGAGCTCTTGAAAAGCCATATAACCCGTCTCGGAGCTGCATCTCTCTGTTGCTAGCTGTAAGAAAATTAACTTTATTTGAAAACCCAAGTCATTTTTATCTCTGAAACATTCAGTGTTGATTAATTGTTGCTTCTCAAAACATCAGCCACTCTTTGGTGTATTTCTGCCCTAATCTACTCAAAATATAAGTAAGGAAATAGTCTTTTTCAGTGCCATCCAGAGACCCTTCAAATCCTTTCCATCTAGATCTCATTTATTTCCAATATTTACTCTAGTTTTTAAAGCTCTCACTACAAGTTACTCAAGGAATAAACACATGTTTGTTTAATCTGGAGTGTGGATCTGTGACATTTGCATTGCTTGCAACACACTCTAATGATGGCTCTTCCTGTGCATCAGACGATAAACTTATTTATTTATTTTTCTCATGTAGCTGTTAGAAAAGCAACCCTTGAAAGAGCCGTTTCTAATCCTCATGCTCTCCCACTGATGTGTGAATTTCAATAAGCTCAATGTAATTTGTGACTCCAATTAAAACCCCTGATCTCCCGCTCCCACCAATGAGAGCGCTTCATCTGGAGAGGTGTTCATTGGCTCGTCACATTAGTGCCGGCCCCTTAAAGTGACGGTTTATCATGATGCGCCACTCCGGCTTATAATGATCTCCCTTTTCTGTTCGAGTATAATTCCAATTAGTCGTCTGTTTTCGTCGAGGCCCGATTAGAGAGAGAGAGAGAGAGAGAGAGAGAGAGAGGGAGAAAAAGAAGGAGGGAGGGAGGGAGAGAGACAAAATTTTAGTTGGAACACTGCTGCTGGTTCTGAGCTCTTGATGGTACCTGCTTGTTTTGGCAGGTTTTCCCTCAATGTTCTATGTTGATTTGACATCCCATTATTATTATATTTTGTCTTTTATTACTATATTTTGAATCAATCTAGTGTTTTTATACGTTCATGAGGAGCTTTACAACTTCAAATCTTCAAATCTAGCCACTTTTTCTGGGGTGCTTAGAAACTTTTAAGACTCTTTTCTACCAAGCTCTTTAGTATTAGCTGTATTTGACTCGACTCAGCTCGGCGTGCTTTTGGGGTTGTTCTTTTTTCTCATTTCTGAGCGTAAAAAGACAATTTCGATAAATCAATCAAGTTTTTATATAGCACTTCTTTAGCAGTTGCTTTCAAAGCAGCTTCACGAAGTCCTCGTGAGGATCAGGTAGAGTAGATAGGAGTTCCTCCGTGAGGCCCCTGGGAGCCTCGCTGACTGAGACAGGTGCTAATCACCTCCCCAGCATAAAGAATTTACAAACTCAAGATCCAGCCACGAACAGTTCGCCGGACAGCACCTGAAAAAAACAACAGACAAAACAGAAACTAAAAAACAAAAAACAATGGTTAGAACATTGTAATAGACAGCAAACAGGTGATCAGCATCAGGATGAGTGTTAACTGATGGGGAGAGGATTCTCTACATTTGAAGAACATTTCATTCATTAAATGCAGCTCATGCGTGTACAAAGGAACTTTTTGTGGTCAGAAATGTGATGCTAATATAACCTCATACGTTTCCACCACTTTCTGTTTGCTCAGTGGACAATATTTTTTAATACCCGTTGAGATGAGGTTCTTAAAAGCGAGCTGAGGTGGTACTTTATTCTGATTGGACTTGAAGGTGTGACGCAACATCCTGTTGATCGTTGATTGCTCCCCAAAGAGTACCGATTGGCTAGAACCGACACCTGTATGCGTCACAACAGCTTACAAACACAACTGCTTGCTCTGCTAACACATAGCGCAACGAACACACATTTCCTGAAAACAGTTTCAGAATGATTTTTGAGAGAACCTTTTCGTTTTTTCAAAGAGGTACAACTTGTTACTTTTATGTTTGACCATAGGGAAAAAGGGTTTGTTTCTCTTTTACATTTAATTAAATTGATTGCAGCTGTATATTATGGTATGTGTGTGTGTGTGTGTGCATGTGTGCATGTGTGTGTGAGTGTGTGAGACACCTTGAGGTAAGAGCTCAATCAATCAATCAATTAATCAGAATGTTTTATAAATCTCTTTTTTTTTGCAGTTGCTTCGATGCTGCTTCACAAAGGTCTAATGTGGATTGAGAGTTAAATAAGAATTTCAATTGGATAATTCTACTGGGTAGAAATAGAACTTCCATATACTGCTACCTCAGGGATAGTAGAGTTTAATCAGTAATTTAGTAGTGAAATAAAGCACCCAGATACCTTGTGTGACAATAAAAACGGAGAACCCAGAGTAAATTACCTGCTCACACATGCAGAGAAAAGATCTCCCCCAGTGAAGAACCCTCGTTGACATCACAGAGAGCCTCTCTGATCATAAAGGCATTCTGTACTTAAGATCCACCAACGAACAGATCGCTGGGCAGCACCTAAAAAAAAACAATGGTTAGAACAGTGTAACACAAACAATCAACAGGTGATGACCATCACCTAAAGGATGAGTGATAAATAACGGGGATAGGCAAGATAGGTACATTGAACCACGTTGTTGTTTCAGATGTCTATGATTAGTTATTAATTAATCATTAGTTTGAATCATAATCAGTGTTTTAAATGGAAGGTTTCTTCTCAATATCGTAATGACATTTCGATGTCAAATGAAGGTTTTGGAAGATGAAGCTCAGCAAAGAAAACCTTTAACCCCAGAATTCAACGAGAAGAAAGCAAACCGGAGTGAAAAACACATCTTCACAGGATTTCCACTCATCCTACAAATGGCTGACAGAAGGAGAGCGAGGGAAAAAGAGGATAATCTGCGAGAAACCCTTAAAAGAATCAATTTGGCAAGGTGTCTGGGAATTTGACTTTCTCCAGCGCTGTGATTCTGCCTGTCTCGCTGATGACTGTCTCTCTGTCTTACTGACAGGATGAGCCGGGGCCAAATTGACAGTTCTTTAAAGCTCCTGACAGAAAGCCGCATTAATTAAGTCATTGCCGGACTTTAATTGTGTTAAGGAATAGAAAAGGGAGGGGAAGAAAAAATCTAATATGAGAAAAGGTTACCAAGTCCTCTCTGGTGTCAGATTTTCTCCTTTCCATGAATATTAATGCGTCTAATGAAGACTATCTCCAGCTCATCTCCTCATTGTTCCATTTTCAGGTGCCAGGCTTCAGAATGCACGTGATTTGTTGTTAAAGAACAAATATGTCAGAGCGAGACGCTTTTATCAGCGGCGCATAAAACCCCTCGTTCGCCGTTTCTGGGCTTTTTTTATTTTCAAAACAGGTTGGAATGGCGTGTGTGATGTGCCACATGAAATGATCTCTCTATTCATTTGGAAATGGCAAGCAGGCAATCAGCGCAGGCTGCTAATTTTATCATATCCATTGGAGAACAATTAGACAGGAGGCCAGGCAAATGGCATCTATTATGGGTCATTGAATCCTCTTGTTGCAGTCTCATGGGCGGCCCGCGAAGAGAAAAACTCTTTCAAACGAAACAAAACAAGTCTATTAGGATTCTGAAGGAGAGCTCATCATCTGCATCAGGGGTCGAAAACACATCTGAAGACGGGCTTCTGCATCTTCTTTGCTGCTTACCTCGAATAAAAGGGGAGTGTAGACGACCGATGGTTAGGCAAGGAATGACGCGGTGAATCAGTTTCCAGTCCAAAAAAACATAATTTAAAAAAGTGCAAAAATGAAATAAGACAACAACCATGTGCAACAGTGGTCCACACATAAAGAGCTTGCTTCTTCTGTCAACATGGAAGTAGCAACTAACTTAACGGTTAGGCCTGGAAGTCTTTTCATAGGCCACGGTCATACAGACAATTGAAAAACAACACAAGCTTGCATACAACTAACAAAGTAAACTATATACACCATACCGGTATGAAAGGGAATACCATGATATGGATTTTGCAATACCGTGGATACAGTCACATTCATAAATTTCCTGAATTCAGATTTATTTGACGTGATGCGAGCAATTCTTTTTTTTTTTTTTTTTTTCGAGAGCAGAGGAGGAAGCTAGGCAGGTAAAGAGATTGCGTCAGCACTGCTCAGTCTGAAATCCAGTTAGCCAGAACGAACAAAGTTGCTTAAAGTTACCAGGTACAGCAGTAAATGTCACCAGATTTGTCACTATTTGTTGGATTATAAAAAAGTCGCTAGGCGATCTGAAAAGCAGCTAAATCCAACGATTAAAGTCGCAAGCTATGAGGATGGGTGCCTGGGGCGCCAACCTTACCCTCTCTCTCTCTCTCTCTCTCTCTCTCTCTCTCCTCTCCCTCTCTCCTCTCTCTCCTCTCCTCTCTCTCTCCTCTCTCTCTCTCTCTCTCTGTCTGAAAATGTGTAGATAAAGACGTACAGTCTGTATTGCAAGTGTTCGGTCCAGTTCCAGATTACCTGGATGGGTGAGTAACATGAGAACACCTCAGAATTAAACACCGAGTGCAGTTTGAGGTGAAACTAACAAAGTAAACTATCTACAGTAGGGGTGAGCGCGATACCGGTATTGTGTTGTGCCATGATATGGATTTTGCAATTCCGTGGATACCGTCAAATTCACAAATTTTAAGAATTGCGATTGATGTTTCGCTTCTGTTCCTTCTATGCTCATCTAATATAAACCTTAAGGTTTGGTGAAGTGCAGTCATCATTTCGTTGTTAGAAGATTGCTTTCTTCTGAATTTTAGAGTTTTCTGCTCGGTTTCCTGACGCAAGTGGCACCTCGAGAGACGAATGTTTCGCGTTATGAAAAATCCAAGATACGAAAGGCCACTCAAAGAATATTTTATTCCATGATGAGAAAACAATTCCCAAAAAACATGTACGAGAAATGCGTAGGCGCATTTTACACATTTGAAATTTACGAGGCTGACAACACTGGGCTTCATGTGACTGCATTCAACTCACCAGCAACAGATCTGCTCTCCTATTGGTCAGTTCCAGCCCTGATGCTTTGTGTTTATTTTGGAGCATCCTGCTCTCCTATTGGTCAGTTCCAGCTCTGATGCTGTGTGTTCGTGTGTAGCATCCTGCTCTCCTATTGGTCAGTTCCAGCCCTGATGCTGTGTGTTCGTGTGTAGCAACCTGCTCTCCTATTGGTCAGTTCCAGCCCTGATGCTGTGAGTTTTTTTGGAGCATCCTGTTCTCCTATTGGTCAGTTCCAGCCCTGATGCTGTGTGTTCGTGTGTAGCATCCTGCTCTCCTATTGGTCAGTTCCAGCCCTGATGCTGTGTGTTCATGCTAACATCCTGCTCTCCTATTGGTCAGTTCCAGCCCTGATGCTGTGAGTTTTTTTTGGAGCATCCTGCTCTCCTATTGGTCAGTTCCAGCCCTGATGCTGTGTGTTCGTGTGTAGCATCCTGCTCTCCTATTGGTCAGTTCCAGCCCTGATGCTGTGTGTTCATGCTAGCATCCTGCTCTCCTATTGGTCAGTTCCAGCCCTGATGCTGTGTGTTCGTGTGTAGCAACCTGCTCTCCTATTGGTCAGTTCCAGCCCTGATGCTGTGAGTTTTTTTGTAGCATCCTGTTCTCCTATTGGTCAGTTTCATCCTAAATTTGTGAGTATTTCCGTGTTGCTTTTTAGCGAAGCATATTTTTGTGTCCGTGGCTCTCCTCCGCTACCATCCAACACTCCACCACATCACCTCACTCGAAAGGTAAGGGTTATCATTTTTAATTTATTTTATTAAGGATGGAAGAATCCTACTTTATTTTTCCGTTTTTCCATGTTATTTTCTATTTTTTTCCCCATTTTTAGTTTTGTTCTGTGTGATACGACGGCCGCCCCGGAACAGATTAATTTCGTATCTCGAGGTATCACTCTACGTTGTACAAACTCCTGCAAGAGAGTTCTCAAAGTTTTCTTTGCGGTTACTTTTGGAACTCGTGCTTTGGTCAGGCACTAACGATTGTAAATGCAGAGTGTAGATGTTGTTAATAAACAAACCAGTGCCCTGGCTGCTTGTGTTTAAGGAGAGCAGGGTTGATTTAGCAGCCGCTGTCGCTGACCAGTGTAACAGATTGCTGAGGGGCTCGTGAGAGGGTCTGGCGGTTCTTGGCAGCATCTTCGCCTTAATGTTACCCACAAATCACGGCGACTTCTTGTGCATGCCTGTCCCGGACAACCAGAGGACGATAAATCTGAGCAAATTAACCGTGACCCTCAAACCTGCGTAATGAAATCCTGGTTTGAGAGGGCTTTTAATGCGTTTTGCATCTTTAGTAAATCTTTGATCTAAAAAATACTCTGATGAAGCTCATCAAAGTCTCAATTGGTTTTTGTTTCTGAGGGTGAATGTGTGAACTTCAGGCTGGAAGTTTAGTTTGGAAGCATGCATTTTATGTTGCAACTGCATTTTTTCAAATGGCAAAAGATGCTTCTGTTATTGATGTGCTTCTTGGCCTTTAATTTGGAGTAGACTGTATGCGCTTGATGAAGCAGTACCAGGACGTCAGAGAGCGAGACAGACACCTATTCAATCAGTTACGGGGAATTTATTTATCTCGGTTAGTAGATTGTCTCGCGTTTAGAGGGATTTCTTGAGTACATTCTGAAATGTTGTGACTGTTGTATGAGTACGACAGCCTTATACAGCAGGGCTATACAGTTTGAGAGAGTGAGAGGAGAGAGAGAGGAGAGATAGTGGGCGCGAAAGAGGAGAGGATTAAGATAGACAGAATGTGGGGAGTGAGAATGAAAGAATTATAAGAGAGAGCAGGTTGGGAGAGAATGAGGAGACAGAATGGGGATGAGAAGAATGAGAGAGAGAGAGAGAGAGAGAGCTGAAAAGAGAGAATGGAGAGTAGAGAGAGAGAGGAGGAACGAGAGGGAAAGTGAATGAAAAGAGAGGAGAGAAAGAATGATGAGAGAGAGCAGGAGACAGAATGAGCGAGAGAGATGGAAGGAGAGAATGGAGAGTAGAGAGAGAGAGGAGGAACGAGAGAGAAAGTGAATGAAGAGAGAGAGGAGAGATAGTGGGCACGAAAGAGGAGAGGATTAAGATAGACAGAATGTGGGGAGTGAGAATGAAAGAATTATAAGAGAGAGCAGGTTGGGAGAGAATGAGGAGACAGAATGGGGATGAGAAGAATGAGAGAGAGAGCTGAAAATAGAGAATGGAGAGTAGAGAGAGAGAGAGGAGGAACGAGAGGGAAAGTGAATGAAGAGAGAGAGAGAGGAGAGAGAATAGAGAGAAAGGAGGAATGAGAGAGAGTGAGAGAGAAAGAATGATGAGAGAGAGCAGGAGAGAGAATGAGCGAGAGAGATGGAAAGAGAGAATGGAGAGTAGAGAGAGAGAGGAGGAACGAGAGAGAAAGTGAATGAAGAGAGAGAGGAGAGAGAATAGAGAGAAAGGAGGAATGAGAGAGAGTGAGAGAGAAAGAATGATGAGAGAGAGCAGGAGACAGAATGAGCGAGAGAGATGGAAAGAGAGAATGGAGAGTAGAGAGAGAGAGGAGGAACGAGAGAGAAAGTGAATGAAGAGAGAGAGGAGAGAGAATAGAGAGAAAGGAGGAATGAGAGTGAGAGAGAGAAGAATGAGAGAGAGCAGAGGACAGAATGAGCGAGAAAAGAAGGAGAGAAATGGGAGTAGAGAGAGAGAGGAGGAACGAGAGAGAAGTGATAAAAGAGAGAGAGGAGAGAGAATAGAGAGAAAGGAGGAATGAGAGAGAGTGAGAGAGAAAGAATGATGAGAGAGAGCAGGAGACAGAATGAGCGAGAGAGATGGAAAGAGAGAATGGGGAGTAAAGAGAGAGAGAGCAAGAGAGAACAGGGGAGAAAGAGGAAGAGAGAAGGGGCAAAGAGGAGAGGGAGACAAAGGGGGAGAGAATGAGAGGGAGAGCATATAGAAAAAATGAGGAAGAGAATAGAGAAGAGAGAAAAAAATATATACCTCCGATTAATGTGGAGAAAAGAGACCACGCTCAGCAGAGAGAGGAAGAGGAAGAAAACTTTGCTGTTTTTCGAAAGCAGTCAGATGAATCGGTGTCTCACGCTCCACACGAGAGCGAAATGCCGCAGTAAACCAATCGTCAACAAAGCAACAGAACACAGTGGAAACATTTCTACAAAAACATCAAACTTTTAAGAAACAGTTCCAGCTAACTCCTCAGAACCCCTTGTTTCCTGGTTCGAGCAGCTTTAATTATGATGCGCCTTTTCAAACCAAACTTCCCAGTCTCTCAGGAAATGCTAAAGTGCAAATGTGGGCCGCTCCTGACAAGGGGATTTTTGTGATGAGATGTCGAGTGACACATTTCGTGTTGCGTCTGCGCTTCTCGGGTGCCCTGGAGGGGCCACCACCATCACCATTCTCCAAACTTCAATATTAACTCCACGTCATAATGGCTCACGGTCAGGAGCTCAACTCAGCAGCACTCCCATCCTCCCGCTCCACCTGAGAGCAGTGAAAGATGATCCGCGGTTATTTCTGGACCCAGAGAGCCCGTTCCCGCCACAGGGCCGACCCTGAATAGCCACGGCTGGAATTACGTGAAAAGAGGGCGCCTGCCGCGTGCTCCTGGGGCTCGGAGCTTTTGTTCCGGCGTCTCATACATCACGGTTTTGAAAGCGCTCCTCACGGTTAAGATGGATATGGAAGCGTGGCGCTGAGCATATGTTAAGGAAGTCCTGGGAGAAAAGCTTGACCCATTTTAAGCGAGCGTGTTCTGCGTGAGCGTTGATTGATCGCGGAGGTTTGGGATGCTTGATGGACCTGTGTGCAAAGCAAAGCGGAGTGTTATGAATTAAGCAGAGCTGAAGAGAGCGGTGTCATATTAAATCTTGATTGAGACGACTCGCGAGACGAATAGAGCTGCTTTTTGGAGGTCCCCCAAAGTCACAGTTTAAAGCGCTTACACATGTGCAACATGTTTACTGACATTAAACAAGTGTTTCGATACCAAAAAAAAGAAGCTAAATATGATTAGAAATGCATCAATAGTGGTTTTTGGTTCGCATCTGACAGCTGAATTTTGACCTTTTCCTGCCCTGCCAACTTTAAATGCTCTTGATGAGGATCGATGTCCAAAAATATCGCCTAGTTACAGTCAGAGGAGGGTAGAATGTTCTCAAAGAATGTTCTCAAGTAAAAGTGCTTGTGAAAATATTTACTCAAGTAAGCGTAAAAGTCCCAAATGATTTACTTGAGTAAGAGTACAAAGTATATTAACTAATTTACTCAAGTACTGAGTTACTATTTACGTCTGATCGAAACGTTACGAAACAAAAAACGCAATTTTCGTATCTACTGGCGATTGCTTTAGTTTTTTTCTTGAGAGGAAAATGGTTTAGAGTCGATTGCAAACTATAATCAAACCTACATTAAAAAGTGACACACGCAACAAAAAGACGTTTTGCATCTTTACAACCGCATATCTCTCAGAACACGAGTGTTGTGAGATCCACATTTATCCGTGCAGCGCCCTCTGTCTGCTGCGTGACATCACTGCGCTACAGTCTGCAGCGAGGACGCTCTCCATCTGCCCCCGTCGACTCGAGGAGCTGCGAACTCTCGCATCCGCCTCTTCAACATCTCACGAGCCTCGCTCACATCAACAATAGCTTCCTTTCTTTTAGTTCTCCTGCGGCCCTCAGAGGAACCAGCTTCAGAGGAGATCAGGGGTGCCAACACTTTAGTCACATTAAAATCCAGGCTAAAAACTTTCCTGTTTAGTTGTGCTTTTGTCGACTGAGCACCAACATCCAACAACTATTTTACCTCTGCACTTCACCATCCTAATCTAGGTTTTAATTTTCAGTTTTTAATCACTATGCCTTTTTTATGCTTGATTTTATTAAATGTATGTTCTTGTTATTCTTTGTTTCCAACGTAAAGCACTTTGAATTACCCCGTGTACGAAATCCGCTACACAAATAAACCTGCCTTGCCTTTAGATTTATTTTTATCATATCAGTGACAGGAGACGCTTGTAACATGTAACTAAAATCACGTGGAGTAATTAACGTGTAACTCCGATGTAACTAAGGAAAAGTATTTCACTACAGAAAGATTTACTCGAGTAAAAGTACTCGTTTTTAAACGTACTCAATGCACTCGCTACCCAAAATTGTACTCAAGTAAATGTAACTCAGTAGATGTAACTAGTTACTACTCACGTCTGCCTTTTAAATAAATAATCCAGCATATGTTTCTAATTTAATCAGCCAGCCTTAAACCAAGCGTTTATTGTGCAATATTATATTCTGTACATTATATAGTGACCAGCGAGGAATTGAAATAAAAAAGCACTCGTGTTTAATCCATGGATAAGTTTCAGACGTGATTAATTGCAGCTTGGCAGCTTTGATTAATGTAATGTTTCTGTTTCTGCAAGGCGCTTACACACCGCAGCTCAAACACCACGTGAAGCTGAGTT
Source organism: Danionella dracula (assembly GCA_900490495.1). NCBI lineage: Eukaryota > Metazoa > Chordata > Actinopteri > Cypriniformes > Danionidae > Danionella > Danionella dracula. Next base: position 18,094 of record UELW01000126.1, read on the forward strand.
AAGCGAGCGATGAGGATTATGTTGGATGAATAATGCGTAGTAAAAGACTGTTTTACTCCATTTAGAAACACCCTTTTTTGTGGTAAGAGGTATAGCACAGAGCCTGAATGGAGTGCCTGATGGAAAAACCAGATCGCGGTGAGAAGAGGTGCCGGGTGAGGCCAGCAGGGGGTGCTCACCAGCGCTGGGTCCTAGTGCCCCAGTGAAGAGATGCCCCTATCTGAAAACGTGAACCTCCCCCTTAACGTAGATACTCACTTTCAGAAGAAAGCGTACATACTTTTTAGTGCGTCTTTTTAGATCTCGGACGCACTAAAACGTCTTGTGACAGAATGGATTTTATTACAAAACTTAAAGGTGCCATTTTATCCTTATTATCTCCCTTTTAAATAATTGATGATAAATATTTGCCCCCTCTAGACTATCACTGCACCCTTAATAACCTTCAAAAGCAGTATTAATCGTAAACAATGTATCTCTTCAAATGGTTGTGCTCCACAAAACGAGCTGTGTACCCCCTGTTCTTCTCACTGCCATGCGTCCACCACGCCCCCTGCTGGGGTTTCGCCTGTAAACGCTCAGAAAATCCACCCACTTCTGATGTATTTGTTCCTCTTTTGTAGCAAAAAAAAAAACACTTTTGGTCCGAGACATCCAAAACCACTCTGTTTATTGACACGGTTCCGTTACGGTTCACGTCTGGGTACTTCATGGAGATGAGCTGCATTAGCGCTTCATCTGATTGGTTAGTGGGAGGTGCTTCAGCCAACGGACGTCCATGGAGCTCCATGGTTAAGTACCTACCTACCTACCTTTTAAATGCGTGTAACTTACAGATTATGTAAATTATGTGAAACGCTGACCGTTTTCCTGCAGCCTTTAATCAACAAACCTCTAATTAAACAATCCCATGAGCCCTCAAGAAATCATGGAATCGATCGCATGGGTGTATGTGGAGTAGAGTTTAGCATTTCTAAAATAAAGCAGTGAAACTGGTGGGATTTATCATCGTTTCTGTTTGTAAGAAATCAAGAGTGGTTAGTGAGAGTGTTTCAACGACTAAGACTTTAGATTTAGATGAGGTTTTGTGTTTTTTGAGGGACAAAGTTAGAGAAAATAGTTCCAGCTCTGTCGATTTTGCTACACAGACTCCTTAAAGTGGAGAAAAATCCCAGTTGTGTGTGAAGTGGAAGTGACTCGAGGCGTTTGTTTGGTGTAATGTGAAGAAGTCTCATGACAGATAGCTAAAGACAGCGCTAGTCGTAGTGAAGCCTCTCTTCCTGTGGTTTTATTCGCCTGTTGTCTCTCCGCTTGGCTCCAGATTTATGGCTTCCTGGTTGTTCGTGTGTGCTTGTGTCCTGCATGAAGCAAACCGGGAGACTTCCCGTCGAGGAGAAGACTTCGGAAAACCAGCCTTAACATTCAACGAAAGCAGTTAAATGGGATCTCAGTGGATAGACACTAGGCATGTGATATTACGCCAGTGTATATTCTAGTATTATTTGTGTTTAAATTTGTACACCTCTGCATAACACCGTATCCTTATTAACGTATAAAAGAAAGAAATATGGACCAACTTACAACAAAGAATAGCTTTATTAACTGTAGCAGAAAAGATTTAAGGTGCATCTGAAATGTAAAAAATATGAAATCCTTAATAAAACTATAAACATTGTTTGGCTGATCGTGATTGCTGGAAATATTTGATACGTTTTCGCTGAAAAAACTCAAGCGTTTATCAGCGTGATTGGAGCGTAACGTCTTTAAGTGACGCCTTCATTTATTTCACTTCATGCTGTCCGCTGCCAACATTGTTAGACTCAGTAAGCACACCTGTCTCTCCTCGTCTCCCACCGCAGTCACAGTGAAGCCAAGCGCTACAAACGCGTCATATTTCCTCGTCTTAGCTTTCGGGAGACTTTTGTTTGTCTCTTTATCTCCTTCTCTCTCCGTCTGTCTTCTACACTTCGTGTCTACACTTCACACTCTGCCAATGAGAGCGCCACTGCCCCCTAATGTAGTGGAGTGCTTTATTCTAGAACAGTAAAAAGAACAGTAAAAACAAAAAAGCATCAAACGCGCCCTCCCCTTGACGGAGTTGCGCGCTTTGTATTATCGTTTTTAGAAATTGGCATCGAGGCTCTAGAATTCAGATGGTAGACGTTTTGTAGCTTGTTCAGCACTCATCTCCATCAAGCTTTTAACAGTCTCCAAGTATCAGGTATACAGCCAGTGCAGCGATTGACTGGACACCCCATTAAGCAGGGGTCTTCAAATACCCAGATCCGGCCCGAGAGCGGTCTGGCTGGCCCCTCACATGGACTCCATTGTGTACTGTTAAACTCAGTTAGTTGTGTGTACTCACTGCGCTTTCATGTTAATAGTTTGGTAAGGTCCACACGTAGTGCATGCGCTGCACGCTTCCTCTATGACCATATATGGCACGAGACATATTTTTATTAATTTAACAATGAAGTTGATGTCGATCAACAAACACGTTATACAAAACTGGCATCAGTTCAGAGTCAGTAAATATAATATATATTTTGCACATTTCATTTAATATTGCACATATTTTATTGTACATATCCATACATATCTTTATTTTCTGTCCATATCTCTATTTTTGCTGTACATATCTCTGCGCTCTATGAATTATATCCTGCACTTACTGCAATTGCACCTAATCGCATCTAATCTAATAAGTTGATCACAACTCAAAGGAGAACATGGTAACCTCAAAACCGTTTATTTAAAGCAGATTATTTTTTCTTTTCCAGGGAGAATGCTATGATCATGTGCTTGATTTGCATGCAGACTCTTGCTGTCTGCAGAGTGGAAAATATAAAGTTCTCTTTGTGTCTCTTTCCCCTATCTCTTTCTTTCTTTCTCTCTCTTATCTCCTCTCCCTTTCTCCTCTCTCTCTCTCTCCTCTCTCTCTCCCCTATATCCTCTCTGTCATCTGTAGCTTTCTTCCTCTCTCTTTTTCTTTACCCGCTCTTCTCTATATTTTTCTCTTCTGTCTTCTATCTCTCCATTCTCTGCAATCTCTTTCCTCTCTATCTCATCCATGGCTCCTTTTCTCTCTCTTTTGCTTTCTCGCTCTTCTCTATGTTTTTCTCCTTTCTCATCTATCTCTCTCCTCTCTCTTTCCCCCCTTATCTCCTATCTATCTCATCTATAGCTCCTTTTCTCTCTTTTTCTCTTTCTCTCTTTTTCTTTCTCTTTCTCTCTCCCTATATCCTCTTTATCTCATCTATAGCTCCTCTCCTCTCTTTTCTTATATTAGTTCTCCGCTCTCTTCTATCTCTCTCCTCTCACACTCTCTCTCTCCTTATATCCTCTGTCATCTGTAGCTTTGTTCCTCTCTTTTTCTTGCTCTTCTCCTCTATATTTTTCTCTTCTCTCTCTCCATTCTCCTCAATCTCTCTCCTCTCTATCTCATCTATAGCTCCTTTTCTCTCTCTTTTGCTTTCTCGCTCTTCTCTATGTTTTTCTCCTTTCTCATCTCTCTCTCTCCTCTCTCTTTCCCCCCTTATCTCCTATCTATCTCATCTATAGCTCCTTTTCTCTCTTTTTCTTTCTCTCTTTTTCTTTCTCTTTCTCTCTCCCTATATCCTCTTTATCTCATCTATAGCTCCTCTCCTCTCTTTTCTTTATATTATTCTCCTCTCTCTTCTATCTCTCTCCTCTCACACTCTCTCTCTCCTTATATCCCTCTCTGTCATCTGTAGCTTTGTTCCTCTCTTTTCTTGCTCTTCTCTATATTTTTCTCTTCTCTCTCTCCATTCTCCTCAATCTCTCTCCTCTCTATCTCATCTATAGCTCCTTTCCTCTCTTTTTTTCTTGCTCTCTATATTTCTCTCCTCTTTCTTCTGTCTCTCTCTTTTTTTCTCTCTCTCTCTCTCTGTATAATGACATTACTGTGTAATAACATAAAACATGTGCATAACATAAACATGTTCCTTTTGTTTCAATAATGATAAAATATTAGGGAGTACACATTTTTGTTACTTTGTTTTGTTTTAAATGTATTTATTTGGAATTTCCTTGATCGAGTGGGTTTTGTTTGACCTCGCTGAAAAAAAAAAAGCTCTCTTTCTGGTTTGTCTTGTACAATTTGTCCCTTGGGTAAGAGAGATTGGGGACTCCTGCCCTAAAGGCACATGGTAGAATAATAAAAAAAAACATTAATTTTTATCCAGCGCATTCAAAAGAGCGAAGCAATTAAGTCCATTTCCCAAGAAGGAAGCAGTGCATGTTGAGACGTGTGAGAATTCTTAGAGATGTATTTTTCAGTTCTGTTTGCACCAGAAAAAGATAATTCTAAGGATTCTAAAACCATTTGGTGATGGACCACACTGCATCAGAGGTGGGCAGAGTATCCCAAAAAAGGACTCGAGTAGAAGCACTTGTGAAAATATTTACTCGTTGGTCGTAGTTCGTTTTTGCATTTTTCTATTTGAATACAGATAAAAACAAAAAACAAATAGTTATTCCATAAATAATGGAAGCCACAGTTTCCTTTTCACTAGTTTGCGTTTTTAAATTGAAAATCAATTGAGCGAACGGTGCACGGATTCAGTTTCAGTGTTTCAGTTTCACTGTCCAACTCTTTCGACCTATGATTAACGTAAACTTCGAGCATCACTCTGAGCGTGTGATGATTTACATGAGAGAGAAAAAAAAAAAAACAGGTCAGGCCTAAAGAGAAGAAATAATATTTGTGTTCACAGATGAGAAGGCATAAGAACATTGCGTTTCTTTGTGATAAGGACTAATGAAAAGACAACGAGAAGATGTACGCACTCTCCAGAAAGTGTGTTTGCTTTATCTCCGTCCTGTCACCGCAGGCTGAAGGTCCCCAGAACTTTTACAGCTCTTCTATTCCGTTTCAAGAGCTCATCTTCACGGAGCCGGCGAGCTGCACATGTCTGACACGCTCATACAAATTAGATAAGAACTTCAACCCTGCCCCGGCACCATGCAAACTTCATTTGCTTTTATATATTAATCAGAAACATTCAATATATGCAGTATTAATTGCCCTACATATTACGCCGCTGTCATTTTGGATGGCCTGAACCAGACTGGGAGATCACATGAGTGAGGCTGTGCTCTTAAATCAAGAGCGGCAGGAGTCCTCCTGGACTCATTGTTACAGCTACAACTTCATCTGGGTTAAACCGAGAACTAGGGAGAGTGCTCTCGTTCTGCTCTGCAGAAAACCTTTTCCTGTGGAAATTTACCACGGAGACATTAAGCGTGTCCCTCTTATTTCTGGTGCGTACCTGTAAAATAAAAAAAGGTGTTTGCTAGAATAACTACTTTAATCCAATTTACAATAACTGTTCTTTAAAAAAAGATGTTTGGTAGAGTTACTGCTTTATCTAATCCAATCCACAATAACTGTTTTTTTTTTAAAGATTTTTGGTAGAGTTACTGCTTTCCACTTTGTTTATATAGCACATTATAGCAGCAGAAATGTTTCCGAAGTGCTGCACAAAACGTGTCTAAAAGAAACCTAATTAAAACTCATAAAGCAATACATGTGTTAAAAAAAAAGACTAAAACAGATGAAACAAATCTGTCAGGATCTCGAGTGTACGTTTTAGGGTAGAGCTCATACGCAGAGACCGCTGATCACGAGGAGCTCCTTTATTACAGAATAAAGCGAAGCAAAGAGATGGCTAAAACGAAGGACTCACGAGGGGGCAAAACTTGGCAAATAGGATATAAGACACTGATCACTGAAACAGAAACATATTAACAAAATAACTAACTAGGCATCACTTCGAATAGCACGTAGGAAAATCTGAATAAGACAGCCGAAGGGACAAATTAGACTCGGGGCAAAGACTGACGCAACAAGCCACGAGGTGAAGAGAGAACCTAAAAAAAAATGGAGACGATACAACCGCCTATCAGGGAAGCGCGACGGCGTCACATGACAGGCGGGAACACTGACGAGGGTAAGTGCCGACCAGGAACCGGCACAAAGGAAAACACAGCGAGACGGCGAACACACGATCGGAGACAGAAGGGAGTGGATAGGGAATTTTCTTTTGATGAAAACTGAAAATGGGTCCCACAGACCCGAACACCATACAAGGGTTAAAAGCCAAAGAATAACAATGGGTTTGAAGACCAGACTGAAGCTTTCTATAGTTTTCCATTTAGAGAATCTATAGACTTTCTCTCTGGTTGTTATTCACTAGACAAGACAAGATCGCAATGATTTTACATCTGAAGGGAGCGCAAACTTTGTTTTTCCTCGAGGCCTGTTTTCCACAACAGCGAGAATGGCACGAGCACAAACGCAAAACTAGATTTTAAAGTTTGAAAAGTAAACTTTGTTGTCTTGAGAGAGAGCCAGTCTTCTGAAGTTTGATTGGCCGTTATACGGTAATTTGGGAAAAGTTCAGTGTTCGAAGCAGTTTGACGTCTCACGAGACTCGCTAACACCGCTAGGTTTATTTCCATCATATCAGTAATGAGAGAACGCAGCTAAAATGTAACGAAGTTAAAAGTAAAAGTACAGACATTTCACAAAAGATTTACTTGTGTAGGGTCCCGGTGCTTGGCCCAAAAACGGATACCGGTCAGGACTGAAGACTCATGTGTTCTGTCTTGAAGCGAGAACATACGGCCCTGCTTCCATCAACGGAACTCCAGCGGAGTAGCTTCCGGTACCTCGGTGTACATCTATAACAAGCGGTGCAGAGCCAGAGCCAGGAAGATTGTGAAGGACTCCAGCCATCCTAACATTGGACTCTTCTCACTGTTGCGTTCAGGAAAGCGTTTCCGCTCCTTGAAGGCAAACACCGAGAGAATGAGGAGGAGCTTCTTCCCGCATGCCATTCGGACTCTAAACGGGGACCCACCGGGCACATAAAGACAGACTTTCTAACCTTCACTCATCACTAACCTCTCACTCCACACATTCACCTCACACTCCGCACAGTTTGCACAATCGTGGACTTGAAACAGCGCAAGTCACTTTAAAGACATCCACACTGCACTTTAGTGACCATCTGTCACACACAATCACTTGCCATTCTTGCACGTCACATCTCCTGCATTTTGTACTTTATTCCATTTGTACTTTATTTCATTTGTATTATATTGTATTCCATTTGTACTTTATTTCATTTGTATTATATTGTATTTTAGTACTTATTTAAATTCATATCTACTTTGTTTTCTTATAATTTACATTTTATTTTTCATTCTTTTTACCTATTTCCTAAATGGTTACAGGTTGGACAGTCGTACAATACATTTCACTGCACGTCATACTCTGTATGTATATGTATGTGACAAATCAAATCTGAATCTGAAAATTAACTCAACTTTATCTAAGCTACATTATTTATTCATACGTCCACATTCGAGTGACATTAACATTTTTAACAGCTTTTCTTAAGATAGAATTAAACCAACGTATAGATTAGAGTTTACACTCTACGAACAAAAGCAGCTTCGATTTTTGATCTGTCATTTGAGTTGTGATTATCAGAAATACGCGCTCCATTAATGTCACCGATTTGCCACCATAATAGAAATTTTCAACAACTATTTCGAACCTTTATCAGACATGCATTTTCTCCGTTTCTGATGCTTGTGCAAAATCCGGTGAGTTGCTAAGGCCTTCAACCGGGTAATTAAATCATAATAAATAAATTCAATGATTAGAGCAATTAAAATTGTCTTATTCACCTTCTCTGCTCATGTATGGAGCTAGAGATCTGACAAAACAATCTAAATTTGACTTCGGTTGATTTGACATATTGACGATTGTAATTTAATAAACCTGAATATTAAATTATGAAATAAAAAAAGGTTTTAAATTTGAATTTATGTCTTCGAATTTGAATTTCTAAGTTTGAATTTGAATTTTGTAACTTGAATTTTTCTGAAATTCAAAACTACTGATTTTTTTAAAGGCATAATCAGTTAAAGATTCATCTCTGTATCTTCTTCTTCTTCTTTTTTTTTATATATTCAGTTTGTAAAAAATGCAGCTAGAATTTTTCAAGAAGAAAAATTTCTAAACATCAAATAAAAAATTCTAAGATTCAGGTTGTGAAATTCAGACCTAGCAGAAAGTAGGTCAGGGCTCATCACCAGGGAAGAGTAGACGATCACAGAAGTAAAAAAAAAAAAGTGAATTGCATATAATATTTAGGTTCATTAAATTACAATTTCAAATCAAATCAACACAATTCAAATCCTGTTTTGGCAGATCTTTAGCTCCATACGCACGCTAGATCTGACCCTCAACTAAAAAAGACAGAATACTTATTTTTTTACAGATATTCAGTTTGTAAAATTTCAGCTTGAAGTTTTCAAGGACAAAATTTTCAAAACTTAACATTAAATATTCTAAGATTCAAACCGCAAAATTCAGATCTAACAGAAAGTAGGTCAGGGGTCATCACCAGGGAAGAGTAGACGATCACAGAAGTTGTTAAGTTATTAATTGCATATAATATTCAGGTTTATTAAATTACAATTGTCAACAATTCAAATCAACACAATTCAAATCCAGTTTGTTTTGGCGGATCTTTAGCTCCATACTGGCGCTAGATCTGACCCTCAATTGAAAAAAAGACAGAATACTTTCTAAACTTTTTCGCATCCATTCGAGTCGACTGAACTGGAGCGCTGCTCTTCTGCGCAGCGAGTGTTCTGAGCGCTTGCTGTCAGATCAGAACCTTCCTGATCCGCTTTGGCACAGCCGCAGACCACCCTCTGCCGCTGTCAACAAACCTCAGACGCTCTGCGCTCGAGGCCTGAAGTGGCACTGACACTCTCCAGCTTTTGATGGACACAGAGGAGCAGTTCTGGAAACATCCATCAGCATTCACATCCAAGCGCATGTAAACTGACAGGTCAGGCCTGGACAGACAGTGACGAACCTGGCTCGGACGCGGTGTCGCTTCAAACTCGGCCTGTGCTGAGGAGGACCTGACAGCCTTACCTTTCTCTATCGGGTGTGTGTGCTGCTGCTGCTGCTTGGAATAAAAGCACAAACAAGCATCTATCATTTCATGATGATGAGCGGTCAGATGTGGCAGGAGGTCCGGATGTCACCTGTTTTCAATCACTCGCTCTGGGTTTGACAGACAGCGCTTGCTCTCGCTCAGGCCCAGATTGTATTCGATTTGTCAAGCTCTGCATGATGATGTCTTGCTGAGCAGACCTGTTGCACGGACTACCGATCCACTTTTATGTCTGAACTTTTCCCTCTGGATGCATAAATTCAACTACTGTCCACTTGAGGCTGCGTCCGTTAGTGAGCAGAATTAGATTGACTCCTGGAGTCAGGAGAACCAGAGGAGCATCTAAACTGAGATGTACAGTGAGCCGACGGACCCTACCTTTATTTATCCAGATTTTAATTTGAGATCCGTTAGTGAGCAGAACCAGATTGACTCCTGGAGTCAGGAGAACCAGAGGAGCATCTAAACTGAGATGTACAGTGAGCCGACGGACCCTACCTTTATTTATCCAGATTTTAATTTGAGATCAGTTAGTGAGCAGAATTAGATTGACTCCTGGAGTCAGGAGAACCAGAGGAGCATCTAAACTGAGATGTACAGTGAGCCGACGGACCCTACCTTTATTTATCCAGATTTTAATTTGAGATCCGTTAGTGAGCAGAATCAGATTGACTCCTGGAGTCAGGAGAACCAGAGGAGCATCTAAACTGAGATGTACAGTGAGCCGACGGATCCTACCTTTATTTATCCAGATTTTAATTTGAGATCCGTTAGTGAGCAGAACCAGATTGACTCCTGGAGTCAGGAGAACCAGAGGAGCATCTAAACTGAGATGTACAGTGAGCCGACGGACCCTACCTTATTTATCCAGATTTTAATTTGAGATCAGTTAGTGAGCAGAATTAGATTGACTCCTGGAGTCAGGAGAACCAGAGGAGCATCTAAACTGAGATGTACAGTGAGCCGACGGACCCTACCTTTATTTATCTAGATTTTAATTTGAGATCAGTTAGTGAGCAGAACCAGATTGACTCCTGGAGTCAGGAGAACCAGAGGAGCATCTAAGCTCAGATGTACAGTGAGCCGACGGATCCTACCTTATTTATCCAGATTTAAATTTGAGATCCGTTAGTGAGCAGAATCAGATTGGCTCCTGGAGTCAGGAGAACCAGAGGAGCATCTAAACTGAGATGTACAGTGAGCCGACGGATCCTACCTTTATTTATCCATATTTTAATTTGAGATCAGTTAGTGAGCAGAATTAGATTGACTCCTGGAGTCAGGAGAACCAGAGGAGCATCTAAACTGAGATGTACAGTGAGCCGACGGACCCTACCTTTATTTATCCAGATTTTAATTTGAGATCCGTTAGTGAGCAGAATCAGATTGGCTCCTGGAGTCAGGAGAACCAGAGGAGCATCTAAACTGAGATGTACAGTGAGCCGACGGACCCTACCTTATTTATCCAGATTTTAATTTGAGATCCGTTAGTGAGCAGAATCAGATTGGCTCCTGGAGTCAGGAGAACAAGAGGAGCATCTAAACTGAGATGTACAGTGAGCCGACGGACCCTACCTTTATTTATCCAGATTTTAATTTGAGATCCGTTAGTGAGCAGAATCAGATTGGCTCCTGGAGTCAGGAGAACCAGAGGAGCATCTAAACTGAGATGTACAGTGAGCCGACGGATCCTACCTTTATTTATCCATATTTTAATTTGAGATCAGTTAGTGAGCAGAATCAGATTGGCTCCTGGAGTCAGGAGAACCAGAGGAGCATCTAAACTGAGATGTACAGTGAGCCGACGGACCCTACCTTATTTATCCAGATTTTAATTTGAGATCCGTTAGTGAGCAGAATCAGATTGGCTCCTGGAGTCAGGAGAACCAGAGGAGCATCTAAACTGAGATGTACAGTGAGCCGACGGACCCTACCTTATTTATCCAGATTTTAATTTGAGATCCGTTAGTGAGCAGAATTAGATTGGCTCCTGGAGTCAGGAGAACCAGAGGAGCATCTAAACTGAGATGTACAGTGAGCCGACGGACCCTACCTTATTTATCCAGATTTTAATTTGAGATCAGTTAGTGAGCAGAATTAGATTGACTCCTGGAGTCAGGAGAACAAGAGGAGCATCTAAACTGAGATGTACAGTGAGCCGACGGATCCTACCTTATTTATCCAGATTTTAATTTGAGATCCGTTAGTGAGCAGAATCAGATTGGCTCCTGGAGTCAGGAGAACAAGAGGAGCATCTAAACTGAGATGTACAGTGAGCCGACGGATCCTACCTTTATTTATCCATATTTTAATTTGAGATCAGTTAGTGAGCAGAACCAGATTGACTCCTGGAGTCAGGAGAACCAGAGGAGCATCTAAACTGAGATGTACAGTGAGCCGACGGACCCTACCTTTATTTATCCAGATTTTAATTTGAGATCAGTTAGTGAGCAGAATTAGATTGACTCCTGGAGTCAGGAGAACAAGAGGAGCATCTAAACTGAGATGTACAGTGAGCCGACGGATCCTACCTTTATTTATCCAGATTTTAATTTGAGATCAGTTAGTGAGCAGAACCAGATTGACTCCTGGAGTCAGGAGAACCAGAGGAGCATCTAAGCTGAGATGTACAGTGAGCCGACGGATCCTACCTTATTTATCCAGATTTAAATTTGAGATCCGTTAGTGAGCAGAATCAGATTGGCTCCTGGAGTCAGGAGAACCAGAGGAGCATCTAAACTGAGATGTACAGTGAGCCGACGGACCCTACCTTTATTTATCCAGATTTTAATTTGAGATCAGTTAGTGAGCAGAACCAGATTGACTCCTGGAGTCAGGAGAACCAGAGGAGCATCTAAACTGAGATGTACAGTGAGCCGACGGATCCTACCTTTATTTATCCAGATTTTAATTTGAGATCCGTTAGTGAGCAGAATCAGATTGGCTCCTGGAGTCAGGAGAACCAGAGGAGCATCTAAACTGAGATGTACAGTGAGCCGACGGATCCTACCTTTATTTATCCAGATTTTAATTTGAGATCCGTTAGTGAGCAGAATCAGATTGACTCCTGGAGTCAGGAGAACCAGAGGAGCATCTAAACTGAGATGTACAGTGAGCCGACGGACCCTACCTTTATTTATCCAGATTTTAATTTGAGATCCGTTAGTGAGCAGAATCAGATTGGCTCCTGGAGTCAGGAGAACCAGAGGAGCATCTAAACTGAGATGTACAGTGAGCCGACGGATCCTACCTTTATTTATCCAGATTTTAATTTGAGATCAGTTAGTGAGCAGAACCAGATTGACTCCTGGAGTCAGGAGAACCAGAGGAGCATCTAAACTGAGATGTACAGTGAGCCGACGGACCCTACCTTTATTTATCCAGATTTTAATTTGAGATCAGTTAGTGAGCAGAACCAGATTGACTCCTGGAGTCAGGAGAACCAGAGGAGCATCTAAACTGAGATGTACAGTGAGCCGACGGATCCTACCTTTATTTATCCAGATTTTAATTTGAGATCCGTTAGTGAGCAGAATCAGATTGACTCCTGGAGTCAGGAGAACCAGAGGAGCATCTAAACTGAGATGTACAGTGAGCCGACGGATCCTACCTTTATTTATCCAGATTTTAATTTGAGATCCGTTAGTGAGCAGAACCAGATTGACTCCTGGAGTCAGGAGAACCAGAGGAGCATCTAAACTGAGATGTACAGTGAGCCGACCAAATAGACTCATAGCAGTGTCACTTTAACACTCTAGATTTGACTGTAAGTTTCAGAAATGTGCGGTTGCTCACTGAACCGCGGCGGCTCTTGTCTTAAAGAGAAGAACTAACATGGAATAACTTCCCAGAACCTCATTCGGGATGGACTTCACGTTAGGCAGAGATAGGCTTCTGCTGGGCCCCCAACATATCGGTGGCCCTCTACTGAGAGTTACCTTGAAATTAATTTAACAATTCACTTCATTTCCATTAGGCTTCAAGGCCATTTTTTACTCTGTAAATGCACCAAAGTCAGCCTTTTATTTAAAAAATGTATTAAGTGTAGGACGGGATCACGTTTACTCTTACACATGATCTGGCATTCTTTCCACTTACAGTGTAAAACAATGTAGTCCTGTAATCTTACAGCTAATTTTTCGTTTGCCTCAACCAAAATGGGTTTTTTTTATGCTCGATATAAAAAAAATTTAAACTCATCATCATACAGAAAACACAGTAGAGAAAATAAGTGATTTTAACCTATTATTCGCTGATATTTCTCTGCTTCAGCTGCGGCTCACTGATGATTCTCTGGAGGTAAACCTCAAGAGCAAGTGGTTTAAGGAAGTGACTACACTGCAGTTCCTCGAGCGGCCACTTGAGGCTTACTCCAGAAGTGAGCAGGTTCTCATTCACTCCAATGTTAAAACTGAACAACTTTGGAACTGAGAAAAACATGTTTTCGTTTGTCTTCCTTTTCCTCTTCCGCTGCAGGAGCTTCAGCAGAGCCTCCACCACTCCAACGGCAGCAGCAGGAGCTCCACAGCGCCAACTCCTGGAACGGAGGCTAACTTAAAGAAGCCGGAATTCATGACTTCTTGGATGTCTTTGCTCATCTTCAGCCTCGATGCTCACACCACTCAGAATGTTGTTGGTGTCTTTTGAGGAGGGGCTGGTGTTCCCATCCAGCACAGCCAACAGGTAAGTGGCCTCCTAACTCAAGTTCAGTCTGCGAAAGACTCAAAATGTCAGTCAAGCTTCAATTTGGAGAGGGCTCTGATTGCTGGATGGAGAGAAGTCCATGCTCACCTCTTTAAGATTATTAGTTAACTGACCCTTACTCGAACTATGGCTTGACAAAACATTTATTCCTTGCACACATGAAGAGGGAATATAACACAATTGATTCAGAATATATTCTTTTATTTTCATACATCTTTGTTTGGAACGATATGGGACCCTTGAGAGAATTGTTTTCATGATTTTATTGAACAACATAAAAAAGAAAACGATAGAATCCAGAAAATGATTTTTTTTTGTTTTAAAAAGAAAAAAATATATAATCTGGCCCCTTTTCTTACCAAACGAACTTTTCAACACTTGATTGGAATTGAAGCCTATTTTAAAACCATCAAAAAAGACAAAACTCTAAAGCAAACTCTCATCATCATCATCATCATCATCTTCTATGTCATTAAATCTCACACGCAAAATAAAGTGCTGCTGCGCCACTATTTAAAACTGAGATGTTCTTTAGTTTTTACCCATTAAGTAATATTTCATTTTTTTATTAGCGTTTTCATTCATCCAATCATTAATATCAGAAACATGTTCAGAGATTTCATTTAGCTTTGAATAGTCATTGGGTTTTGCTGATATATAGAAAGCACCACCTAAACACATACCGCGGTCTGCTCAGCTGTGGTTGGGTCGCCTGGGAGAGGGTTTATGACGTAGAAGCACCTGAGGACACAAGGAACATCCCTGATGATGTGTTTTACTCTGCGATCATCGAGTCTGTTCTCTGCTCCTCCATCATTGTCTAGTTTTGCTCCGCCTCTAAAGTAGACTTCAGAGGACTACTCTCACGGCTGAGAAGATCATCGGTGGTCCCCTACCCTCCCTCCACCACCTGTACTCCACCAGAGTGAGAAAGAGGGCTAACAAAATCATTCTAGACCCGGCTCACCCCGGACACCACCTTTTTGAGCTCTTGTTCTCCGGCCGCCGCTTCAAAGCTGCTAACACCAGGATCGTACGGCGCAAACAGAGCTTCTTTCCCCGAGCTATCTGTCTGCTGAACTCTTAACCCTTAGCTCCCGCAATCAGCTTGTTGTGTTGCACTTTACTGTTCTTATGTGGTTTGCACAGACGGCTCCATTGTACCAAAGGAAATTCCTTGTGTACACACACATGCGCACGCACGCACACGGCAAACAATCTTATTCTGATTCTGATTTAGGTGCATCACAAGATGAATGTAAGAACTAGAGGCAGGAAAAACCAAGTCAAAGGAAGTGGAAAAACGGTGTTTCTTTTTCACCAAACAATTTCTGTCGTGATTTTATCATCCACTTCTGATTGAAAGCTGTTCTCAAAATCGAGAGGAAAGCAGACATCTCAATATTTCTGTCCAGATTTGTGTCATCTCATGGTTTGAATGATGAGCACTGTGTGTGTGTGTGTGTGTGTGTGTGTGCGTGTGTGTGTGTGTGTGCGTGTGTGCGTGTGTGTGTGTGTGCGTGCGTGTGTGTGTGTGTGTGTGTGTGCGTGTGTGTGTGTGTGCGTGCGTGCGTGCGTGCGTGTGTGCGTGCGTGCGTGTGTGTGTGTGTGTGTGTGCGGGTGTGTGTGTGTGTGTGTGTGTGCGTGTGTGTGCGTGTGCGTGCGTGCGTGCGTGCGTGTGTGGTGTGTGTGCGTGTGTGTGTGTGTGTGTGTGCGTGTGTGTGTGTGTGCGTGTGTGTGCGTGCGTGCGTGCGTGCGTGCGTGTGTGTGTGTGTGTGTGTGTGCGTGTGTGTGTGTGCGTGCGTGCGTGTGTGTGTGTGTGTGTGTGCGGGTGTGTGTGTGTGCGTGTGTGTGTGTGTGCATGTGCGTGCGTGCGTGCCTGTGTGTGTGTGTGTGTGTGTGTGTGTGTGTGCTTCATGTGACATGGGCATGGATCTCCGGAGCTACCTCAATGGCGCCTCCAGGCTGGGGCCGGCAGGGCTCGTGCTGGTGGACCCGCGCTGGCTGTGTGTGCTTGTAGGTACTGCTGCGTGTGCGCGCACCATTGCTCCCGCAGAGCAATGTTTCCTAAGCACCATACTTTCAAATCAAGCATGAATAATTAAGGCATTTCACAACGATACATTACATGAGAGGAAATAGGTCAAGCGCTAGTGTTGGAGACTCCGCCAGCGAGGATCCTTCCAGAGCTGCGGCTCACGGTGGGTCTCAGAACCGCTCCTGCACTCTACCCCCTCCAGCAGGACGCACTGTTATTATTATTATTATTATTATTATTATTAGTGTTGTTGCTTCACATGTGATAAACGAGGGTGAACGGGGGTCTCCAGCAGAGGAATAAAAAGTAGCTAAATAGATTTTTGTTAATGGTATCATGCTGGTTTTCTTCTCCAATCAGAGTTCATCTGGGAGTTTCTCTGAATGCGCTTTTGACCTTAAAAGGACATTTTGATTCTCTTAGTGGACTATGAGGTACGCTGTAAGGCTTTTTAGGAAAATAAAAGCATTCTAAATTTTGTGTAACTAAAAGGCGGGACTTTGGGGGTTGATTGGATGGCTCTGGCTGTCTGTCAGCGGGTTTACAGGGTTAGGCTTGTAAAATTGAGGAGAGTAAATGCTGTTCAAGCAGTTCTTTTTGCTCTTGAACACAAGTTTAGGGAGAAATTTTGGCTTTAAATCTTTAAAATTTGTGTTAAACTGTGGGCCGATATTATCTTAATAAGGACATTTTTGTCTTGGATAAAGGGAAAATTTATTAAATATTTATCATCTCAATCTGACTTCGGTGCCCAAATAGTAAAATTGTGTTTAATTTGTATACATATACGAAATGTATACATACATTTAATTTGAATACATCTATTTTACGTGTCACATTAATGTTTGATTTAATGGTATTTGCTTGTATTTAATGCTGTTTTGTTTATTTGTATTCTTTTCAACCTACAAGACACTTTTTAATATTTTTATTATTAATTATCAGAAAAATGTGGGAAGCAATTTAGTCCATTTTTTTAATTTAATGTGAATTTAATGTGTTTAATGAGGCATTTTCATAACTTTTTAAAGAAAATCGCTTTTATCTATATTGTTATTTATATGTTTTTTTATTTATTTTTTTGTTTCGTTTTATTAGATTCCGTACGATCCATACAGTGCTATATACATTTGTAATTGTGATTGTAATTTTTTATTTTTTACAGCTTTTTCTTGTAAACATGTGCAGTGTGCATCCATGCTTAATTGCATAAACAGTTTTGTCATAAAGATCCCAGTTTAGGTTTCTTTCATCTTAAATAACACGGAAAACGATCACACGTTCCTGTAAAAGCAAACATCTTTACATCCTCAAAAAAACAACACAAAAGGTGTGGATAAACAGAGTATAGATAGATCAGGGTTCTCTATAAACAGCCTTGACAGGAGACCTTCGTCTTAAAAACAAAAACAAGTAAAGTTTAGGTTCTTTTTTGGTGGTTAATTAGCTCTGTTCCATAAAAAGATTTCCTCTGTAGTCAATTAATTAGAGGTGCTGCATCATGTAAACCCTAAATCCTAATTAAACACCTCTTCCTGTCTATGTGCAGCGATAAACCAGCACTTAGTTTTTAGCAAACCTCTGTTTCGTCCATCGTTGAACCCTCAAAATGAGTTCTTAACTAGTTTCAGGAAGTGACTTCCTTCATAAATGCTGCTTCTGGCTCATAAAGCAGGTCAGCAGCAGCATGTGTTTGAACGGAGACATCGGATATTCTTGCATTTTAAAGTTTAAGAACATTGTTTGATCACCAAAAATACCAGTTTCTGATAAAAGAATCAGCGAACTCATCTCACCCCGGTGCTCTCGTCTAGAAAGCGTTAAACCCGTGTGGCAGCCGGTTTAATTTCACTCGTGTTTTTTTTCCTCGTCTTCTAATTGGGTTATGTGCATTAGATTTTCAAATTAAGCATCTGCTGTTAACAGTATGCATATGTTGTTGTTCTACTTTGAAAATTACAGCTCTCCAGACTTCAATCAGGGCTGTCTGCATCACATGGAATGTCGGCTTTGAATCAGAGGCAGGTTCGGATTCCCCAGGCCTCCTCTCTTTCATCGCGGGGAGCGCATTTTAATTAGCTCCACGCAGAACTGACGATTTGCACCAGGGCTGCGGAACTAAACCCCTACCATGCACATTAACGCAGCGTCGCGGTCGCTGGCAACAGTTGCAAATATTTTGCTTTGCCAGTCAGCTTCAGACCAGAAGGTACACTTTTTTTCTTCGTCTGACTGTGTTTTGTAAAAGCTAATACGTTGACTTAGCTGTAAGTAACTAGCATTAGCAGTTCGTTAACCACATGTTCAGGTCCAAAATTTGCTCACAATTGTTTGTCCCCAGTCTTCTGTCCTTTTTCTCCATCCATTACCCTATAAATACAAATATGTTTATTAATGTTCTTAATTTCGTTGAATTAAATAAACTATCCCTCCATCAGTTATCCATCTCTCCACCTGTCTCAATCTGTTCATGCCTCTGTGTCTATCCATCTATCTGTGTGTCAGTCCATCAGTTTGTCTGTCTCTCTCTCCATCTCTGTCAGTCCCTCTGTCTGGCTCAGTCTGTCCATGTCTCTGTCTGTCTGTCCATCAGTTTGTCTGTCTGCCTCTCTCCATCCCTCAGTCCCTCCATCTGTCTCAGTCTGTCCATCAGTTTGTCTGTCTCTCTCTTTCCATCTCTGTTAATCCCTCCGTCTGTCTCAGTTTGTCCATCAGTTTGTCTGTCTGTCCATCAGTTTGTCTGTCTGTCTCTCTTTCCATCTCTGTCAGTCCCTCCATCTGTCTCAGTCTGTCCATCAGTTTGTCTGTCTGTCTCTCTTTCCATCTCTGTCAATCCCTTCGTCTGTCTCAGTCTGTCCATCAGTTTGTCTGTCTGTCTCTCTTTCCATCTCTGTCAATCCCTCCGTCTGTCTCAGTCTGTTCATCAGTTTGTCTGTCTGCCTCTCTTTCCATCTCTTTCAATCCCTCCGTCTGTCTCAGTCTGTCCATCAGTTTGTCTGTCTGTCTCTCTTTCCATCTCTGTCAGTCCCTCCGTCTGTCTCAGTCTGTCCATCAGTTTGTCTGTCTGTCTCTCTTTCCATCTCTGTCAGTCCCTCCATCTGTCTCAGTCTGTCCATCAGTTTGTCTGTCTGTCTCTCTTTCCATCTCTGTCAGTCCCTCCGTCTGTCTCAGTCTGTCCATCAGTTTGTCTGTCTGTCTCTCTTTCCATCTCTGTCAATCCCTCCGTCTGTCTCAGTCTGTCCATCAGTTTGTCTGTCTCTCTCTTTCCATCTCTGTCAATCCCTCCGTCTGTCTCAGTCTGTCCATCAGTTTGTCTGTCTGTCTCTCTTTCCATCTCTGTCAATCCCTCCGTCTGTCTCAGTCTGTTCATCAGTTTGTCTGTCTGCCTCTCTTTCCATCTCTTTCAATCCCTCCGTCTGTCTCAGTCTGTCCATCAGTTTGTCTGTCTGTCTCTCTTTCCATCTCTGTCAGTCCCTCCATCTGTCTCAGTCTGTCCATCAGTTTGTCTGTCTGTCTCTCCATCTCTGTAAATCCCTCTGTCAGTCCATCAGTTTGTCTGTCTGTCTCTCTTTCCATCTCTGTCAATCCCTCACGCTGTCTCAGTCTGCCCATCTCTCTGTCTGTTTGTCCATCAGTTTTTCTGTCTGCCTATCCATCTCTGTCAGTCCCTCCATCTGTCCATCTCTGTCTGTCTGTCCATCCATCAGTTTGTCTGTCTTTCTCTCCATGTCTCTCCAAATGTAATATTTCAGTCTGTCTTTCCCTCTGTTTGTGTCAATTTGTCCTTCCCTCCATGTGTCTTTCCCACTGTATGTCTATCCAACTGTCTGTCTTACAGTCTGCCCCCTCCATCCACCTGTGTATCTGTCAGGCAATCCCTCCATAGTTCACTCTGTTCTTTTTCCTGTCGGTCAGTCTTTTGTTCAGTACCTCCAGCTTTCCGTCCATCTGCCTGTTCATACTTGTCAGTCCCTATAGTTTTCAGTCTCTCTCCACCCGCTGTCCGTCCGTCCAATGTCAATCCATTCTGTCCATCAGTCAGATGTTCTGTCAGTTGGTCAGTACTTTGATTTGTCCATCAATCCCTCAGATTGTCTGTCTTCAGCACATCTTGCTGACAGACAGGAAGACAGTCTTTTTTGTCCAATACCAATAGTAAGTCCATCCATTATTCTTTCTGTTTGTCCATCAGTCAGTCCGATGTTTGTTCGGTGAGCCTGCATAATGGTCCATAACTATCCATCTTACTATGAATCAGTCCAAAACGCAGCCTTTCCAAATAGTGTCCTCTGTTTGTTCTCTCAGTTCATCCGTATATTTTCCTTTGTTAAATCTATCTATGCTATCTATGTAGTTTTGTCAAACTTTTTAACATGACCTAAAACAAACAATTTAACATCACACATTACTTAAAAGCCCTACATCTACCCCATACGCTTACTGAAAGACTCTTACAGCCTTTAAGCTGCGTGGTGGGCTCCCTGCCTCCTTCCAGTAGATGCAGGTGGACGAGGTGTTTGTGAGCACTTGAGCATTTAAACACTCAGCGGTGGTAAAAGCTGTCAGACAGGTACGGCCAGAGCTGAGCACTGATTGATCGCTGGAGTTCACGTCGAGTTCATAGGAGGCCTCTACCATCATCAGACTGTGACTGGCACCCTCACATCAGCGGAGGGGAGCGAGGCTGGAAAGCAGGTGGATCGAGTAGCGTCACCACATAACAGATTAACAAAGCCAGCATCATCTCTCTGTATGGCAGCGGGATCGTCCATCATGCCGCGGTGCTGGGAGGGGGCGTGTGCACTGAGGTCATCTGCAGTCTGTGAGTAATGGCCACTCATTTGTTTATCGCTGACCTCAATAATCAGAGATGGTGAGAGGTCGGGAGACACTGGAGATCGAGCTTTTGGAAGGCGACACCGTTCGGCTTCACCTTGTGGGGCTGCGCTTAAAAGAATAATGCGACGAAGAGAAAGTTATGGCGTAATGAAGCTGTGCGGAACACTCTGTGCTGGCGCTCGTTCATTGTGTGCTGCTCGTTCTTCCTGTTACTGTGACACCAGGAAGGTTTTGCTTTTTCAGATGAAGGACTCGGATGTTTCTATGGTTTGTGTGTGTGTTTATACACCTCTTGATGGTGTTGTGTCAATAGTGAAGGAAATCAGGGCTTGCTGAAACTGAAATTTTGGAAAACGAACAAAAAGCTTAATACTTGGTTTGAATTGCTTTAAAGAGTTAAATCTGCTTATAACAAAAGAAAATGGATTTTAAATGACCGATATATACCTTCCGATTCTTTCATTCTAATTACTTCATTGTCTGGAAATTTAATTTATTTTTATTTTTTGTGTGTGTAATTGTTGTCCTGTGAATGTAATAGCGTTAGGAGAATTATTGTTTCATTATGTTATAATCATATATCCCATATGATTTATGTGTGCCATATTATGAAGTTACAAGATGTTTGCGCGAAGGAGACTTCTGTGTGTTCTCTAAAACTCTTGTTCACTGAAAACAAGTTGTAATTATTGTGAAGTTGAGGAAAGTCTCTGAGAGAATCCTCTGATTTTACTCAACTGTGGAAAAACAGTTCTAATTGTGCACATGATTCTGCAAGCAATGCTTATATGATATTAATAGTAATAAAAATAATACAATTTATTTGATAGTCGCCTTACATAGACACTCAAAGTCACCGTACAGAGTTAGAAAACTCTTAAAACAGCAACAGAGATCAACACAGGTCAAACAAAACAAACATTAAAAGACAATAAGCCTGTCTGAACAAGAATTTTTATAAAATTCTCCAAATCTGAGATGTTTTGTAAATCTGGAGGAACTTATTCCAGAGCCAAGACAAGACAAGTTACATCCAAATATCTGGTGCGTGAACATGCCTCAATCGAGCGCCAATCATGGGCGCCAACTTGAACTCATACATGGTTCTGGACGATTGGTGCGAACAAAAAGCTCAGATCGGATTGGTTTTTCACAAGAGAACGATCGACGAAAGCTGCTGATTTGATGACGTGAATGGAACATGACAGAGCTGCCGGATGCCGCGCTGAAGAACAGTGAGGAAGAAATCACAAAAGAGGAGAATATCAACATTCAGAAGCTCGTCTTCTTGGTGTTCAATCATCAAAAGTTTGTTGGTATTTTGGCAATTGAGTGATTTAACTCAACATTTTTTTGTCATAACTTGGTCTTAATTCTAAGAAAATATCAGTCGGGCTCCTAAGAACAATCCTCTATCTAAGAAGGTTTTGTACCTGGCCTTCAAGAGTACCTACTGCACGACAATCTTGCAAAAATGTTTTGTCTCCAGTAGAACTGCTCTCGGGTTCCACAAGCAATTCGGTTCTTCTGCTCCTCAAGATCCACGAGAAAAAGACGCTAGATTGAAAGTTTTTGTCTCAGTGTTTTCTGAGCATGTACGGTTAAAACACCGACAAGTTGTTCCACAAAGTCCTTAAAGCTGTTCTCCTCTGAGAAATAATGGGATGTTTTATTCGACTTGGTGCTTCGTTGTTTTGGCTTTTGTCCTTTTAAAAAAATGATAAATTGGAACGAATCACTTATGTCGTATATCGTTTATTTAAATCTGATCTAAATGTAAAACTGTAAGACCCAAAAAAAGAGCAAATAACAAGAATCCGAGTAAATAAACGTGCTTACAGTGTCTTCTAAGGGTGGAAAGAGGGTGCAGTGGTGGAGTTGGTCGTTCTGTAACTGAAGGTTGGTGGTTCGATCCCACTAGGGCCATTCTGCCTTCTGCCCTGGGAAAGCCACTTTACTCATATTGCCCAGAATGGATGTGTGTGACTGGTGGAGTGTGTTTGGTGGATGTTAGTGACTGGTGGAGTGTGTTTGGTGGATGTGAGTGACTGGTGGAGTATATTTGGTAGATGTTAGTGACTGGTGGAGTGTGTTTGGTGGATGTGAGTGACTGGTGGAGTGTGTTTGGTGGATGTGAGTGACTGGTGGAGTGTGTTTGGTGGATGAGAGTGACTGGTGGAGTGTGTTTGGTGGATGAGTGTGACTGGTGGAGTGTGTTTGGTGGATGTGAGTGACTGGTGGAGTGTGTTTGGTGGATGTGAGTGACTAGTGGAGTGTGTTTGGTGGATGTGAGTGACTGGTGGAGTGTGTTTGGTGGATGTGAGTGACTAGTGGAGTGTGTTTGGTGGATGTGAGTGACTGGTGGGGTGTGTTTGGTGGATGAGAGTGACTGGTGGAGTGTGTTTGGTAGATGTTAGTGACTGGTGGAGTGTGTTTGGTGGATGTGAGTGACTGGTGGAGTATATTTGGTAGATGTTAGTGACTGGTGGAGTGTGTTTGGTGGATGTTAGTGACTGGTGGAGTGTGTTTGGTGGATGAGAGTGACTGGTGGAGTGTGTTTGGTGGATGAGTGTGACTGGTGAATGAAACAGGCGTGAAATCTTCTTTTGAATAAGCTGCAGTCTTTCTATGGACTTGGATGAGAGACCGTGATGTAAAGATTTACCAAATGAATAGATGAAAAGCGAGGGAACAAAAATAGCAGGAGATGACTCTGATGATGCGGGAAAGAAATATATTTCTATTATGAAAGAAAGCAGTGCATGAGATGGCATAGAAGGGCGTCACGGTGGCGCAGTGGGTAGCACGGTGGTCTCACAGCAAGAAGTTCGAGCCTGGGTTGGGTCAGTTGGTATCTCTGTGTGGAGTTCTCATGTTCTCCTCGTGATCGCGTGGGTTTACTCCGGGTGCTCCGGTTTCCTCCACGAGTCCAGAGACATGCGGAATAAGAGAATTGAGTAAGAACGATTGTTTGTAGTGTTTGAGTGAGAATGAGTGTGTGTGGATGTTTCCCAGCGATGGGTTGCAGCTGGAAGGGCATCCGCCGCATAAAACATATGCCAGAAGAGTTGGTGGTTCATTCCGCTGTGGCGACCCCGAAAGGGAAGAAAGCCGACATGTAGATGGATGGATAGATGGAGATGGCATAGATATGGGCGTTAAAGGACAGGTGAGAGGCTTTTGTAGAGCCAACAAGTGAAATCTCAGCTTTATGGCTATTAAGTTGTAAAAAGTTTTGATTTGGAACTAAATAAAAGAGCGAGTGAGAGAAGAGCACCAGGAGATGGGAGAGGGAAACCGTGCAGAGAGACTGGTTCCTCATGGATCTGGGTAAATGTGGGTTAAAATTAGACGTATGTATGCATCCTGTATTTAAAGATGGTTTTATGTCAATGGGCCAATTAAAACAAATGTGTAAGTGGAACATTTTCGCTTTATTCTGATAAAAACATTTCAGAAATCCTGCAGGGCCCTCATGCCTTCATTTTTTTTTGCCACTAAAATTGCTAACGTGGTGTAATTCACATTATTTGAGCATAACTTTTACAACCAATGGACCTGCCAATCCTTAGCGGTGTCAAATCAAGCCACTGTGAAATACCTTTCATCGTTATTCATCGGCTCTTTTAAGGCAGAGCTCTTAGAGTGGCAAAATAAACGACTTTGATTGAATTGGCTGTATTTGGAGCGCTTTATAATAAATGAATGCAACACGATCGAACAAAAAAAACAGAACTGTTGGAGAACTAAAAGTAGCACATGTTGTTCAAAGGTGCATTCACACATTCTGTGAATAAGTATTAGGTTTTAAGCTACAGTAAATGCTATTGGTTTCCTTAATGATTCCTTAACATAAAGACCACTCAAAAGTTTCAGTATAGTGAGGCTCAGAGTATATCTATTGTTTTATTGTTTCTTGGGAATTGAGTCGGTAAGCTCTGAAGTACTGGACAAATACCGAATGCCGAATTTCTAGTTTGATTACGGAACATTTACATATTTTAAGGGACAGGACACCCTAACTGCACTAACTGCGATTAATGACGTAGCAAACAAATTTGTCTCATAATGGATTCGAATTTTAGTGCATTTTTATTATACTAAACGTACAAAAAAACAACTTGATGCCTTTAAAACACTCTAATCGGAGGATGTTCACCCCATTCACGTACACAGTTATCTCCGTAAACCGTCCTAATGTTGATATTTCATAATAGGCACCCTTAAAAATAATACAAGTTAATGTGTTAACTTGCCGTTAACTAGTAAAAGTCTTGTGATTGAGCCTAGACTGTTGCACACAGGAAGCGGTAACAGTAAGAAAAGTAAACATGTAAGCTGGAAACATGGAGAAGTGTACGGAACTCTTATAAGGTCATTTAAAAGTTCTTTTAGACGGCGGAGTAGACAGATGCAACGCCATACGTAACCACTGCAATGCTGAACTGCATTATCACCAGAGTTACATGAGTCTGAATTACCACCTCAATGCAAATGAACTCAAACAAGTAACAGCGCAGGGCTTCTGCCGACTGCGTGATGAGATGTTAGCCTTAGCAACTGGCTAAAAACAGTTAAAGTGAAAAGAATTGCTCTGATATTTTCAGGTTCAGGTTCACTGATATTTGCTTTCTGTTTCCTAGTTACTGTTTTATTAATGAGAATCTCATTTTTACATCAAAAGTAATATTGCTCTAGTAGTGGAAGTAGATTTTCAGTTTTGTATTTAAATTTGATTGAATTGTTTTAGCGGACAAGGTGGAGCTCATATGAGAGCCCGTATGAGCTCGTTTGAGAGCCGGGATGAGCTCAGGAGCTCGTCTGAGAGCCCTGATGAGCTTGGGAGACTGGATGAGCTCAGGAGCTCGTCTGAGAACCCTGATGAGCTCAGGAGCTCGTCTGAGAACCCTGATGAGCTCAGGAGTCGTCTGAGAGCCAGGATGAGCTCGTCCGATGAGCTTGGGAGACTGGATGAGCTCAGGAGCTCGTCTGAGAGCCCTGATGAGCTTGGGAGACTGGATGAGCTCAGGAGCTCGTCTGAGAGCCGGGATGAGCTCGGGAGACTGGATGAGCTCAGGAGCTCGTCTGAGAGCCCTGATGAGCTTGGGAGAATGGATGAGCTCAGGGAGCTCGTCTGAGAGCCGGGATGAGCTCGTCCGATGAGCTTGGGAGACTGGATGAGCTCAGGAGCTCGTCTGAGAACCCTGATGAGCTCAGGAGTCGTCTGAGAGCCAGGATGAGCTCGTCCGATGAGCTTGGGAGACTGGATGAGCTCAGGAGCTCGTCTGAGAGCCCTGATGAGCTTGGGAGACTGGATGAGCTCAGGAGCTCGTCTGAGAGCCCTGATGAGTTTGGGAGAATGGAGGAGCTCGGGAGCTCGTCTGAGAGCCGGGATGAGCTCGGGAGACTGGATGAGCTCGGTAGCTCGTCTGAGAGCCCGGGATGAGCTCGGGAGACTGGATGAGCTCAACGTAGCTCGCGAGAGCG
>UELW01000313.1:0-20839 GCA_900490495.1 Danionella dracula
TATTCGCACTAAATAGATAGAACTGATATGTTTTTTATAATATAGAGAAAAATTAAGAGCCAATGAGAGAACTCTGACTCTTATATAGTAGTGCGGAATGCATGTTTAGAACAGAACAATGATATGAAGCCGACACACACTTTTACGTTTTTTAACGCCCAAACAAGAGATTTTTAGCAGAAACCAAAAGTACATTTTCTTTCAAAAATAGCTGTTCACCTCCTCCAGTGGCAGTAGAGCTGAAGATCTGTGCTCAGCTTTGACAGGGCCCTTCGGGACCCAGCGAAGCGGATCGGGACCCAAGCTTAACTCATTAAACTGCTCACTGTCTCACTCAGATGAGAGAAGGTGAACCGATCTCTGGTCGGGTTCACACATATTATAAAATCGGGTTCAGGTCGGCTCAAGCTGAACCTTTTAGGCCTGAGAGCATCTCTACTGTGAAGATGTTTCCTCCACAGGAAGGAATGCTTGGCTGAGATGTTTACCTCTGCTGTTCCTGAGCAGATAACGTGAAGCTGGGACCTGATGGAGCGATTCTCACCATCACCAACGCCGCTGCGAGTAACCAGGGAGCATACCGGTGCATCGCCACCAATGCACAGGGCAAAGCCACCGCCGGAGCCCTCCTCAGCGTCAAACGTACGTACTGCACGGTCACAGGGGCCCTCACCTGTCAGGGGACTTCCATTCCAGACAGTTCCTTGAGATAGACGACAGGGAAAACGTTTGCATCGTAAACCAAGCAAGACTTGAAATGCAAGAAAAGGAATTGTGCTGGATTTCGATCACTCGTCTACAATCGTATAACATGGAGATCATGCAGCAAGATAACGAGATGTTGGCCGTCTGAGATGGACCAAAGGTTTTAATGCGAGAGGATGTGGCTGGAATGAGCTCCACCGCAAAAGAGAGCAGCTGCTTTAGTGTTCAGATTTGTTCAGATCTTACTCTCAGAAACGTTTGTGACTTACCTTTCAGAAACACTCCAAACATTAGAGCAACTTAAGAAAAGTCTGTACCTGATCTCTTATTAGTGCAGTCCCAAAGAGAGTATCAGAGTCGAAGAGAAGACAAACAACAATCGATGGACAGAAGCACAGAAAATGAGCTGAATGAAACCGTGTCCTCTGCTAAAAATAAATCCATTGTCTCCATGTTGATGTAAAATACGTTCATTTAAAGGTACATTATGCAGTTTAATCAAGCTAATGTTGGTCAGTGAAATCACCAAAACAAATAAACCGCTAAACCAGGGATCTCCAAATCCAGCTCTGCACATTTTTGATTCAACCATCATGAAACACACCTGATCACACTAATGAAGCTCCTCTCGGATTGTCTGCAGCTAGAATAGGTTACATAGAGAGCAGGGCTGCAGCTCTTCAGGACAGGTTTGCCAAAACTCCAGCTTTCAGAGCCTTGTTCCAGACTTTGTATCATTTTGAAAGCTCCTCTCTTTGGCTTCACGTGGATTTTGTTTATTTAGGGTTTAACAGAAGAAGTATAACAGAGCTGAATCTAGTGAATCAGGTTTGAGATGTTGTAGGAGAGCGGGATGCTGAGGCTGTCCCCACTCTTCACTCGAGTGCTCAGTTTATCTTTGGTTTATTTCAATAATGCTAACATGCTATCGCTCTCTGCCTGCAGAGCCGCCTCAGGTGCGCGTGACCCCTGGGGGCCAGCAGAGCGTTCGATTGGGAGCGAGTGTGAATCTGGACTGCAGTGTTTCGGGGAAACCTCGTCCCTCGATCAGCTGGATCCGGAGGAGTCGAGGAGGAGAAACGCCGCTCGCTCACTCCAGCTCAGAAAGCAGCTCCCGACTGCAGGCAGCAGCTCAACCAGCACCTGGACCTTCCTCTAGCAGTGGAACCTCAATTTATTGTAACTCTCTTTCTCTGAAGGTAACCATGATGTCCTTAGAGAATGCTGGAACTTATGTGTGCCGTGCTCAGAACAGTGAGGGGCTGGTAGAGGAGGAGGTGGAGCTCGTAATGGAGGCTGGAGGCTCTCCTCTCGCCTCTGTCTTAGAAACCGATCTGACGGCCGTGGAGGGTCAGAGTATCACCATGCACTGCCAGGCCACCGGTAAACAAACGATCAAATAAACACGCCACTCAGCTCCTCTTGATCAATATCTTAGGAATAAAACCACCCTTCCCAGATGTTATTACGAAGTAAAATCAGCTGTAAAACGAGCTCTGATAGAAATCTAATTCTTTGTATGCTTGTTATTTTTGTTGTGGGATTAAATCCTAAAGCAGTCAATCAGCATCTTCTGAAATGTGTTTGCAGGTTCCCCAGAGCTGATCATCTCATGGTCCAAGCTCCGGGCACCTCTCCCGTGGCAGCACACTGTGAACGGTGGCACACTGACGCTCAACAACGTTGGTCGACAGGACTCGGGTAACTTTGTTTTTCAGTTTTGTGTGGGTTAAGTTAAAGTAAACCCAAATCTGTCAACCTTCCAACATACCCAAATCCCTTGACCTTCTCCCGATACCCAAAATCCATCGACCTTCTCCCGATACCCAAATCCGTCGACCTTCTCCCGATACCCAAAATCTGTTGACCTTCTCCCGATACCCAAAATCCGTCGACCTTCTCCCGATACCCAAAATCCGTCAACCTTCTCCTGATACCCAAAATCTGTCGACCTTCTCCCGATACCCAAAATCCAGCGACCTTCTCCCGATACCCAAAATCCAGCGACCTTCTCCCGATACCCAAAATCCAGCGACCCTTCTCCCGATACCCAAAATCCAGCGACCTTCTCCGATACCCCAAAATCCAGCGACTTCTCCGATACCAAAATCCAGCGACCCCTTCTCCCGATACCAAACAATCCAGCGACCTTCTCCCGATACCCAAAATCCAGCGACCTTCTCCCGATACCCAAAATCCGTCGACCTTCTCCCGATACCCAAAATCTGTTGACCTTCTCCCGATACCCAAAATCCAGCGACCTTCTCCCGATACCCCAAAATCCGTCAACCCTTCTCCTGATACCCCAAAATCCAGCTTGACCTTCTCCCGATACCAAAATCCAGCGACTTTACCGCATACCCAAATCCGTGACCTTCTCCCGATACCCAAAATCCAGCGACCTTCTCCCGATACCCAAAATCCAGCGACCTTCTCCCGATACCCAAAATCCAGCGACCTTCTCCCGATACCCAAAATCCGTCGACCTTCTCCCGATACCCAAAATCCGTCCACCTTCTCCCGATACCCAAAATCCGTCGACCTTCTCCCGATACCCAAAATCCGTCGACCTTCTCCCGATACCCAAAATCCAGCGACCTTCTCCCGATACCCAAAATCCAGCGACCTTCTCCCGATACCCAAAATCCAGCGACCTTCTCCCGATACCCAAAATCCAGCGACCTTCTCCCGATACCCAAAATCCGTCGACCTTCTCCCGATACCCAAAATCCAGCGACCTTCTCCCGATACCCAAAATCCGTCCACCTTCTCCCGATACCCAAAATCCGTCCACCTTCCCCTAACACCCAAGTCATTTTGGTTTCTGGCATTCCTCTTTGATAGGGAGGACATAGACTTCCATCACACATTGCAGTTATCCCTTGTGACAAATACAGAGTCTCATTGAATCTATCACCAAAAATTCAGGACAACTTTGAAAGATAATAACTACAATCACAACTGAATTCATAATGATTTTCATAATGATGTGTGCATCAACAATTTGACGGCATACCAACAAACCTATAACTGACATCAGAACAAATAGCATTGCTGTATGATATGTACTTTAAATTTGTTATAGATGAAGTCTCTCTCTTTCTCTCAGGTCAGTACATCTGCAATGCAACAAATACTGAGGGCTTCAGCGAGGCTTACGTGCAGCTGGAGGTGGACTGTGAGTCTCTCAAACACACTCTTATCTCTGCTGACCTTCACACATGCAGGTTTGAGCCAGAACCAGGGCTCTGTTGACTCAAATCCAGACTGAGGTTGATCGATCTTCTCTGATCACGTGAGCAGCTCACAACCACTGGACTCTGATCACGGCCAGGAGAGATAACAGTAGTAGCTTTCACAAGGATGGAGTTAGAAGATGCAATATATTTTAGGGATTTGTCTAGAAACTAACAGACTGAAAAAATCTTAGACTTAGTTACAAAAAAAGTCCTCTTTTCTACGGTGGTCTTCTATGCTATGAGGAGTTAACCCTCTCTTATTTCCTACTCAGCTCCTCCATACGCCACCACTCTTTCAGCGGAGATCGAAGCTCATCTGGGAGACTCACTGCGCCTCCAGTGTCTCGCTCACGGCACTCATCCAATACGCTTCCGCTGGACGAGAGTGGGCGGAGCCTCACTGTCCACAGGTGCGGAGTCCACCAAAGATGGCCTTCTGAAGATTCCACAGCTCAGAGCGACCGATAGCGGCACATACAAATGCACAGCGACCAATGACGTGGGCTCCAGCGAGGCAACAAGCAAAGTCATCATCAGAGGTGAAGATAACAGCTCAGAGACAAACCACAAAACAATTCAACTTTTCAGAGAAAAAGATAAAGCTACATCAAGCAAATCTAAAAATTGATTAGGAGCAGAACGGTTGAAGTCACATAAAAGATAATGAAAAAGGAGAGCACACACACTATACAGATGAGATGTCAGACGCCATGTCAGATGTAGATTCAACTCCTGTCCCTGGAGATCTCTACATCTGATTGCTTTTTATAGGTGTGAATATAATACAACTATAATACAGGTTTTACCACCCAAATCTAATACGCTTTAGACAAAGATGGTCCAAGAACTTCAATCTCAAAATTCTTCTGATCTCCATCAAACATCAACCTTGCAGTTCGTAGAAACCCTGAGTCTGGGGTATCTCTAGGTCTCTGGGGGCTCCCCCCCCCCTGAAGTATCCCTAACCTCAACCTCAAAACAGACCCAAACAATCTAAATCAGGGAACACTGCAGTCACCTTATTCCTGGCCCCACACTTGTACCTGCGTTGTTTGCTCAATTAAAGATCTCAAACCTCTCAGGACACATCCAACCCCCACTAAAGCCCCCAAATAATTTACTCCGGTCTGGCACTGCTTATACTAGAGATAGACCTGGTCCTGGAGGTCCGGAGTGCTGCACATCTCTGTTTCAACCGTCATGCTAGTAACAGATGTGCAGGGCTCCAGGGTTCCAGGGTTGGTGACCCCTGGCCTATAATCAGTATATCTCGATAACCCTCAGTGTGCATAAAAGGATGTGACAAAAGGTTTAATTCCTCGCCTAACCACTTGAGGCTAATCCCAGAAGTGAACAGATTCCCCATTGACACCCATGTTAAAAATGATCATTTCTGGCCCTTCCCAACTCCCACATGTTTAGATTCACACTGTAGCCTCTGATCTGCTTTTACTCTTTCCAAAACACTGCACATCTCTGCCTGAGACCTCTCCTGGTGCAGACCACCTCTGCAAGTGTTCTCAGGATCAGGTTCCAGGATCAGAAAGATGTTTTCACATTAGCAAAAAAAAAAAAAGCGATTCAAGGTACGAAGACTGCTTGGAAACAGATCGCGGATCCAGAGTGAGGGCCTTTCCAGACTGGCATCTGTTTCCTGTTTCCAGAAATACTCGTCTCCGGTAACAGTGTGTGACAGCAGTCCTAACGATTTCCAGGAACCATTAGAAGAACTGCTTCCCGAGGTAGTCTCGGAAACAGCTCAAGCAGAGAGGAGGGACATGTGGCTCAAAAGAGAGTTGCCTGCACTCGACGTGACGTAATAACAGAATCGTTCGTTCATTGTTCACAGCAATGCGCAGGGAAAAGAGGTTTTATCTTCCAAACTGCTCAGTAAATTTGCAAATATGGAGGCTGTGGTAAAAACATCTGCAAAACAGCATCCACTGCATGTCTGCACACTTCCGGATCCCGAGAGACGTCCGGATCTCCGATGAAACAGATCAGCAGAGAAAGAACCTGCGGAGGATTTAAAAGAAGGAGGTTCTCAGACACAGAACAGACGAGAAGTTCCCGGTCTGAAAGTGCCCAGAAAGGTGCTTCAACCATTCTGCTGTCCGAGAGGTGTTCGATCTCTCATCTCCATCACCGTCAGCAGCGCTCATACCGTGTTCTAGCTCCGTGTTAGCCCTGAACAAATCCAATAATAACTGTTTCTTTCCCATCAGCTTAAACACCTCGAAGACTTTCATCCTGTCCTTGAAGCACGCAGACGTTAAATCCACCGAGAGCCGCCAAACCAACGAGAGAAGACTCCTCACAGATGTTCAAAACATCTCAAGAGTTCAGACAATGTGAAATTATGATCAAAGGTTAGAGTACAACTCTGTTTTTGTGATTTCCAGCGAGAGAATAACAGTAGAGAGCATGCTTCAGCTTTTTCATAGCATGACATATATGTACCAATAAAGAAACAATGCTTAAACAAAAGGGTTTACTTTTGTTTTATTGTTTTAAAGAGTGCTATTTACATCGAACTTTAACAAAATGTTTATATAATTACAGATCTTACACACACAGAGCAGGTCCCAGAGGGCCTCTCCCTTAATATTCTGCTGCTTAAACACTTAGCAACAATTCATCCAGGAAGAGCTAAATAAGGTTAAATAAAAACGAACCGCAGTGGGTAGCACGGTCGTCTCACAGCAAGAAGGTCTCTGGTTCGAGCCTCAGCTGGGTCAGTTGGTATCTCTGTGTGGAGTTCTCATGTTCTCCTCGTGATCGCGTGGGTTTACTCCGGGTGCTCCGGTTTCCTCCACAAGAACAAAGACATGCGGAATAAGAGAATTGAGTAAGAACGATTGTTCGTAGTGTTTGAGTGAGAATGAGTGTGTGTGAATGTTTCCCAGCGATGGGTTGCAGCTGGAAGGGCATCCGCCGCATAAAACATATTCCAGAAGAGTTGGAGGTTCATTCCGCTGTGGAGACCCCGAAAGGGAAGAAAGCCGTCATGAAGATGAATGAATGAATATTACTATTCATTCAAGATCTTTCTCTCATTAACAAACCCTTCTCTCATCACAATGTTATTGTGTTTAACGTGACAAACACAAAAACTTGTTTGGAAAAACAAACTTTTTTCAGAGTGGAAAGTGTCATTTTCCTCCAAACGATCCGCGGTCTCCTCAGAGCGGCTCCCTGCTGGAGGACGAACCCCGTCCGGTGCTCCTACGGCGTCGGCTCAGGGGTGTGGAGGCTTCTCCAGCGTTTCTTCAAGCCTCTCTGATAGGCGAAGCTCTCTCCGCAGCCCTACGCCTCCTCTCCGGTGTGAATGCGCTCGTGCACCCTCAAAGACCCCGCCTGAGTGAAGGCCTTGCCGCAGTGCGTACACTTGAAGTTTTTCTCTCCCGTGTGAGTCAGCAGGTGAGTCTTTAAGCTCCTGAAGTTGATGAAACCCTTGCCACACACGCCACACGTGTGCGGCCGCTCCCCCGTGTGGATCCTCTGGTGGAAGCAGAAGCTGGTTGTGTTGGTGAAACGCGCCCCGCAGTAGAAGCACAGGTATGGTCTCTCTCCGGTGTGAATGCGCTCGTGTACCTTCACGTGAGACGAGCTGCGGAACTGTTTCTCGCAGTAGGAGCACTGATACTTTCTGTTCCCGGTGTGCACCGCGTAGTGCGCTTTCAGGGTGTATTTATCCTTGTAGGTTTTCCCGCAGGTGGCGCAGGCGAACGGCCTCTCGGCGCTGGGAGTCTTCCTCCGGGGGAAGTCCTCTTTGTTCAGGACGTTCTTGCAGAAGTACTTCTCGTGCAGCCGCTGCGTGTGCGCCAGCGGGAAAGATTTATCGCAGTGAGAGCACTTGAAGGGCAGGTCTCCGGTGTGTCTCCTCTCGTGGATCCGCATGTGAATCTTCTGACTGAACGGCCTGGTGCAGTACGAGCACGTGTATGGTTTCTCTCCCGTGTGCGTGCGCTCGTGGGTCTTTAACTTCCTGGATGTCGTGAAACCCTTGCCACACTCGCTGCACTGATACGGCCGCTCCCCCGGTGTGGGTTCTCAGGTGGAGCTGCAAGCTGCTCTGTCGGCTGAAGCCCTTCCCGCAGAAGGAGCAGAGGAAGGGTTTCTCTCCGGTGTGGATCCTCTCGTGGATTTTCAGCGGATTGGATTTGAGGAATGTTTTCTCGCAGTACGCACACTTCAACCGTTTGGCGTGCACTTTCCTGTGCTCTGTCAGGGCCTCCGGGGTTTCGAAGCTCTCCGGACACGAGGCACACTGAAAGGGCTTCTCGTTCCCTGCGCCTCCGTGAGTGCTTTGGTGAATTTTTAAGAACTTCTGTCTTTCGAAGCCCATCCCGCATTCGGCACATTTGAAGGGTTTCTCACCCGTGTGTCGGGTTTGGTGTAACCTCAGACTCTGAGCACACGTGAAGCTCCTCTCACACTCCGTACACCGGTATGGTTTCTCTCCAGAGTGGCTTCGGGCGTGACTCTTCAGGTGAGCGTTCTGAACGAAGCTCCTCTCGCACTGAGAGCACTTGAAGGGTTTCTCTCCGGTGTGAGTCCTCACATGTCGGATCAGAGCGGCAGGCCCAACGAACGTCTTTCCGCAGTGATCGCAGCGATGACAGTTCTTGGAGATCTTCACTCCTGGAAGCTCTGTTGACCTAGATGCAGTCTCTCCATCGGAGAAGGAACCAGTGCTGTAGTCACCTGAAAGCAGTCAACAATAACATTCACAGGAGAGAGGTCCAAAACAGATCTTCAGATGTTCACTGAGGGTTTACAAACCTGGAGGAACAAAGTCGTCATCATTTTTATTTTTCATCTCCAGCTCCACACCTGCATCCTCATCCCTCAGCTTCCCATCCACGTTCTCCTCCGTCTCAGCGTTCTTCTCAGCGGAGACCTCCACCAGGTTCTTGCAGTCCTCCAGCCTGACGAAGCAGGTCTTGGTCTGCTCGTTGTCCTCGTTCTCCACCGCGCTGCTCTGAGGATCCTGAGCTTCAGTGTAGCAGAGTAACGTCAGACTGAGCTCTGAGTCCTGAGGCTCTGCTGATCTCCAGAGCGGAGCCTCCGGCTGAAAAACAGGAAGTTTCTTTAGTTACAACCAGAAGAACACAGACCTCCAGACTGAATCAGGTAAATAAATGAAGACACAAGACACTTGTGAGACAGAACCTCATCTTCTCCTCCAGCCTCCGAGGGCTCCTCTCCCTTCTCCCGGAGCTTCTCCTCCAGTGATGCCACCTCTTTCTTCAGGAGACAGATTTCACTGATCAGCTCCTCGATATCCAGCATGGACAGATCCGTTCCTACTGCTTTACTGCAGCGCAGCGCCAGCTCCAGCTCCATCTGATCACACTCAGGAGAAACAGAAGTTCTTCTATTCAAGCCGTGCTTCTGACTCTAAATGAAGAATCATATCAGAAACAGGAACATGATCTAGAGATAAACCCAGTAAGCATGAGAAGAAAAGGACAGCGGATGAAATGAGAGAGGTCATCTCCAGCACAGGATCTCACTCCTGATGAGAAGCTTATTCCACACGATGCTGCTCCATCCTCCCAAACACGAGCTCCTTCAGATTTCACCCGTACAGTGCATCATGAACTCAGACAGCGAGGCTTCCTCCCCGTTCTTCCTATCTACTTCCTTGTGATTCCTCTCTTGGAGTTCATTTTTCTCTTGTTTTCTCTTTGGTGGAGAGACACAGGAGACGGAAGAGAGACGCGCTGGTTCTTCTGTTTCTTTCAGAGTCCTTAGCTCTGGAAGTTCATCTCTCATTTCAGAGCTCAGAATAACTCCATCTTTATTTAGTTTTTTTATTTAGTATCTTACTTTACTTTTATACTATGGGGCACTGAATAACAGTTTTCATTTCCAAACAATTAAACCATTAAAAACGCATCAAATCGAATCTTTGAAACTAAAAACCAGGAGAAACAAATTAAATCGATTTTCAGTCCTCCTCAGGTACACATTATAGAATTAAAAAGAGCAATTATTATAATTAACAGCTCTTTCTAAAGCCTAGTAAACTAGAAATTGTAAGAAACTTTTTTCAGTTATATTTAAAGAAAGGTTTTCACGGAAACGTTCAGAATAATCAGTTTAACTACAGAAAGAAGCATCGCAGCTGAAAACTCTTCATTAAAGCTCTGCTTCCACAGAAAACATCGCAAAGCAGTTAAAATAACTCAAATAATCACCTCCGAGCCTCTCGCGGGTTCTTCTTCTGTGCTTTCAGCGCCAGACGCCAGAGCGCCACAGCGCCCTCCGCAGCACGGGAGGCGCAAATACCACCGAAAACAGAACTTAAAGCCTAAACTTGTTTCTATTTTCTAAACTGTTGAAGAATCGATCCTCTCTCGTTCTTTCATTGCTCGTTCTCGAAGTCTTTTAGTTCTAATATTAGACTTTTAGAAGAATAATCTGATTAAAACTGATTTCTCTCCAGTTCACCGTAAACCCAACTTTCCAAAGTTCTTTTCTGATGTCGTGACTTGCTTTTCTTCGTTAAAGGACGCCTGAAAGCTTTTATTGGTTCTAAACTATAAAAACATTTACCCTAAACCACGAAGAACGGACAATAAACTAAATTTTCATTGTTCTTATCTCCTTTCTGTTTATATTATGCCCTTAGGGATTGTATTTGAACTATTCTTTTTTATAAAAGCTATTATAAATTCAAATAGTATTTAAGCCAAATCTTTTGAGATATTTAGGTG
Organism: Danionella dracula; assembly: GCA_900490495.1. NCBI lineage: Eukaryota > Metazoa > Chordata > Actinopteri > Cypriniformes > Danionidae > Danionella > Danionella dracula. The sequence continues at coordinate 10,670 of UELW01000313.1, forward strand.
TTATTCATCTACAGTTTAAACATCGTTAGTGCTTTACATTCTTTTTTGAAGGATTAACAAAATAAAAGCTCCATTTTATCTTCGTTCAAAACGCTTTGTCTTTTAAAAATAATGAGTATTTCCTCTCAACTGAGCTGGAAAGTTTATTTTATACATTCTTTATACTTGTGTCACTCAGTAACCAAATACATTGTGTTAACCAAATTGGATTAATTGCAATTATTCAGTGAAAGTGAGCTTCATTATGTTAAACTATGTACCCACAAGTTCTAGAAGCACTGTTTAGAAAAGTTAGATGACATTAGTGCATGCTAGATTTAAAAATGTATTAAAAATAAATTATATTTAAGCATGATATTGTAACCTTTTTGAAGAACAGTATTGATGTATTTTATACGGAAGATGTTTTACCAATTTGAAGATGTTATATTGGGAAATATATAACCTTGTTTAAGATGTAACCAAAACATATATAGGTAAGAGTTTAAAGACATTGAAATATGTTTAGTCCCAAAGACGAAGATGGCAGCATAAACTCAAACGGATCCAGAAGACGAAGGAGATCATGATGGCATACCTTCGACGAACAGCAGAGCGACTCATTGTTCAAGCAATGAAGAGACTAAAGTATAAAAACCAACACTCAGTTTCCCTCGTTGCTAGAAACCCAGCTGCGAAAGAACTTTATTATACCGTTTTATTATTGTAACCTTTATATTGGAAATACTATTGTAACCTTTTATTTCTGAAATATTGTATTGTATTTTAACCAACCAAAAACAAAGAAAAAGAAGATAAAAATCTTTTTGCGTTGAAACTCGTTGTTTGGTGGGTTTTTTCTGAGAAGAACACAGGGAAGAATATACCACAGAGGAGTCTTCCATACCAAATTGTAAGTATTTAAACTTACTTATATTGTGTATGGATTGGACTTACTTTACCTAACCTGAGAATAATAAATAAGAAGGTTAAAGGTGGTTTTATAGGAGACACCATAAAACTATTGAGATAAATATTGATTATTGATTGAGAAACAGATCCGTGCCTGCCATTTTTAAAAAGAAAAACACCTAAACTCAACAACATTAAAGAACATATTTTTATTTCTTTTGATATCACATAAAGAGATCATAGTTCTCTGAGGAAGCAGATTTAGAGTGAGCTTTCCGTTAAATCGTTGATTGATGAAACTCATCAGAAGAACGAACAATAATAAGCACTTAAATGCATTTGAAGAACATTCACTTTTCCATAATTAAGAGTGAAATCTGGTGAATCTTTCTACATCAGTCCTCCAACAAACACACAACCTCTAAACAAAAGAACTTTGATGTTAGTCGTATAAAACTCCCGCTAACTGATCAATCCGGTTTTTTCCTCGTTGTATTCCTCTGAACGCCGGCGAGGTCACGGCGTCGGCTCGGAGGCGTGCTGCAGCTTCTGGTGCTTCTCGAGGCCGCGCCGGTACGCGAAGCTCTCCCCGCAGGCCCCGCAGCGGTGCACCTTCTCTCCCGTGTGAATGCGCTCGTGAACCTTCATAGAGCTGGCCTGAGAGAAGGCCTTGCCGCAGTGCGCACACGTGAAGTTTTTCTCGCCCGTGTGAACCGGCCGGTGAGCTTTCAGACACTTGAAGCGGGTGAAGCCCTTGCCACAGACCTCGCACACGTGCGGCCGCTCGCCCGTGTGGATCCTCTGGTGCACCTTGAACGAGTACGAGCTGCTGAACCGCGCCCCGCAGACGGAGCACAGGTATGGTTTCTCTCCTGTGTGAATGCGCTGGTGGATTTTCAGGTGCGAGAGGCTGCGGAAGAGCTTCTCGCAGACGGAGCAGCGGTGCGTCCGTCTGCCGCTGTGCGTGTCGTGGTGCGATCGAAGAGCGTACTTGTCTTTGAAGGCTTTCCCGCAGGTGGCGCAGGCGAACAGCCTCTCGGCGCTGGGAATCTTCCTCCGGGGGAAGTCCTCTTTGTTCAGGACGTTCTTGCAGAAGTACTTCTCGTGCATGCGCTGCGTGTGCGCCAGCAGGAAGGTTTGATCGCAGTGAGAGCACTTGAACTTGTCTCCCGTGTGTCGTCTCTCGTGGGTCACCTGACGGTACTTCTGACTGAACGCTTTGCTGCAGAACGAGCACTTGTATGGTTTCTCTCCCGTGTGCGTGCGCTCGTGGTTCTTCAGACTCCGGTTTATGCTGAACGCCATTCCACAGACGGTGCACTGGTAGGGCTTCTCCCCGGTGTGGGTTCTCAGGTGGAGCCTCAAGCTGCTCCGTCTGATGAAGCCCTTCCCGCAGAAGGAGCAGAGGAAGGGGGTCTCGCCGGTGTGGACCCTCTCATGGACCTTCAGCTCACTCGGGAGCCGATAGCTCTTCTCACAGAACGCGCACTGGTGCCTCTTACAGTGGCTTCTTCTGTGGCGCATCAGAGCGTGACGGTCTTTGAAGCTCTCTGAACAGGACTGGCACTGGTGCAACTTCTCCTCAGGTACGTATCCCTCCTCGTGACTCCTTTGGTGAGCTTTTAATAACTCCTGTTTACGGAAGCACCTCCCGCATTCGTCACATTTGAACGGTTTCTCTCCTGTGTGCTGCGTTCGGTGGATCCTCAGACTTCGCGCAGACGGGAAGCTCATCTCACAGAGCGTGCACTGGTATGGTTTCGCTCCACCGTGAGACTGAACGTGTTTCGCTAGCTGGGGTTTCAGAGCAAAGCTCCTCTCACACTGAGCGCACTTGAATGGTTTCTCTCTGGGCTGCGTGTGTTCGTGTGTCTGTTTCAGGATGGACGGATAAATGAAGCTGGCTCTGCTGTAATCGTTCTCCTTCTCTTTCGGGGGCTTTCTCTGGCGCTTCACTCTCGGGAGCCTTCTGGAGCTGATGCTTGCTGTGATATAGTCTGCAAATACACACGATAATAAAGATCTCAACCAAAACTGATGCAGCAGGAGCTAAAACGGAACACAAACCTGGAAGAACGAAGTCCTTGTCGTCTTCATCGCTCATCACGCACAGCTCCAAAGCGTCATCCTCCTCTCCATCATCACAATCCTCCTTCATGTCCCTCAGCTTCCCATCCACGTTCTCCTCCGTCTCAGCGTTCCTCTCAGCGGAGACCTCCACCAGGTTCTTGCAGTCCTCCAGCCTGACGAAGCAGGTCTTGGTCTGCTCGTTGTCCTCGTTCTCCACCGCGCTGCTCTGAGGATCCTGAGCATCAGTGTAGCAGAGTAAAGTCAGGCTGAGCTCCGAGTCCTGAGGCTCTGCTGATCTCCAGAGCGGAGCCTCCGGCTGAAAAACAGGAAGTTTCTTTAGTTACAACCAGAAGAACACAGACCTCCAGACTGAATCAGGTAAATAAATGAAGACTTGTGAGACAGAACCTCATCTTCTCCTCCAGCCTCCGAGGGCTCCTCTCCCTTCTCCCGGAGCTTCTCCTCCAGTGATGCCACCTCTTTCTTCAGGAGACAGATTTCACTGATCAGCTCCTCGATATCCAGCATGGACAGATCCGTTCCTACTGCTTTACTGCAGCGCAGCGCCAGCTCCATCTGGACCTCCATCATCTCCATCTCCTGCTCAGCATCAGGAGAGAAAAGGTTTTAATTCTATTTCTACTCACTTTATTTTTAACCAACAGGTCGAGAGTGTGTGTTTATGCTTGTTTGGTAACACATTAGCATTGCTAAAGTTGTATAAATATTATATTATCATGTCTGTAACTGTGATGCAAGTGGAAGCTTTCGTTTTAACATTTTATTTCATAAATGGGGTATTTAATGTAAGCATGTACAATTGAAATGAGACGCAATTATATTTAGGTTAAACATGTACTGTAAGCGGGGGTAGGCAAATCTCACGAAGTAGCAAAAAATCGCAAGTACACCGGATGCAAGTGTTTACACGTTACTGCAGCAAAACAGCCGGATATAGTTTTAATCGCTAAAACATAACCTCGATTAACTCTTGCAAAGTGAGCGGACGCAGAAAAGTTCACAGAAGCGCGTAAAACATCGAGTATTTGAGGAAAATAAAGCCACTAACCGTGTTTATCTCTTCAGTTGCGCCGCTGCGGTTCTTCTTCGATGGTTCTGCGCAGCGCTGCGAACGCGTCACAGCGCCCTCCAGAGCGCGAGCGGTAGCATTACAGCCCCACGAGGAGCGCTAGGGTCGCGAAGAACTGAGGGCAGGGGCCTTTTTTTATCTCCAGGAACTTCACGTTTCTATAAACAAACTACAATTAAATAAATTTTCAACACATTAGAAATAATATCTGTCAAAGATTCTGAGAGTGTGATATTGAAATAGTAACACTCCTCCTCTCCTTGAACCAATGAGCGTCAAGCGTCCAGCGAGTTAACAAAAACTTTATAAAAACAGAAGATTTTACATCCCTCACTTAGCAAAAGGTACCCTGCTCTGGCCTCTCATCACGATCCTCCTGTGTCCATCTCACATCGACATCTTCACGGGTTCAGAGCTTCTATCTGGTGCAGGTTCCTTCAGGTTCTCCAGTCCGATGGAAAAGGTCTTCATCTGCTCATCATCGTCCTGAGCACCAGTGTAGAAGAATAAAGTCCTGAGGCTCTCCTGGTCTCCAGAGAGGATCCTCGAGCTGACAAAGAGAACAATCATCTGCTGAGGATCACCTTCATCTAAACGGAGTCTTCTGAGTGTTAGGTTCTTCTTGTACATCACCTTGATATTTACAGCTTGGTCTTCATCTGGACTTCTCCCGGAGCTTCTCCTCCAGTGATGCCACCTCTTTCTTCAGGAGACAGATCTCACTGATCAGCTCCTCGATATCCAGCATGGACAGATCCGTTCCTACTGCTTTACTGCAGCGCAGCGCCAGCTCCAGCTCCAGCTGGACCTCCATCATCTGCTCACAATAGAACTATAGACATAAAATATAGTAACAGTAGGAAATTAGTTTTAAACGTTATTTATTAATAATGAGAGAAAACTGAAAGTTGACAGCATTAAATCTCGTAAAACATAATCTAACAAATATTGATTGCGTTATTTGTGTAATATTAGTCACTGATTTTACTGTTATCGCTTGTGAGTATTAATACCGGATGTTAAAGTTAGTTGTTTTGTTCTTAATAACTTGAACACACGCAAAGAGGTTTCAATCTATTTTTTAAATAAATGTATTGTAAACAAATAGAAGCCTGAACGCTCACAGAAGTGAATGGGAACAGTTAAAAACGCTTGTTTGTAATATTCTATGTATCTTGGCGCTCTTCTCTTCTTCGTTGGTGTTTACACGCTGGGCTACAGCAGCCTACAGCGCCATCTTTTGGCACCAGAGGCAGAAGTACACGAGAAGATTTTGTTGTTGTTGTTGTTGTTGTTGTTAAAATTGATTAACTAAAACTGATTTCGCAACAGACGAAGATATTGTAAAACATTTGCAAAATGATTTTACTCTAACTGTAAACTCTTGAAAGCGAAGCTGTTTCGCCCTTTGCGAGGTTTCTTCCGGGTTCGTCACGAACCTTTTGAAATGAACGGTTGTTTAGACACAAACAATACGTTGTTATATACTTTTTTTCATAAATGTACTTTTATAACTATATTGTAGTGTGATTAATGTACCAATTTACCTGTACATCCAATACATACTTAGTAGTTATTGCTACTTTGTTGTAGGATATTTTAATAAATTTTGACTTGAAAACGTGTGGAGTGATTTATTCGGATTTAATACATGTTTTATAATGCAGCAAGGTTTAAAACCAGGGGAAATTGTCTTTAAAAAAATATCCTGTAATCGTTTATTTATGTGGCTGTATAAATGATGACCACAAGATGGCGCTATCTCCTTTAACTGCTTCTGTCTGCAGCTCTGTCTCTCAGCTCTGTTGGAGATGTTCCTCTCCCTCACTGCTTCTGTCTGCAGCTCTGTCTCTCAGCTCTGCTGGAGATGTTCCTCTCCCTCACTGCTTCTGTCTGCAGCTCTGTCTCTCAGCTCTGCTGGAGATGTTCCTCTCCCTCACTGCTTCTGTCTGCAGCTCTGTCTATCAGCTCTGCTGGAGATGTTCCTCTCCCTCACTGCTTCTGTCTGCAGCTCTGTCTCTCAGCTCTGCTGGAGATGTTCCTCTCCCTCACTGCTTCTGTCTGCAGCTCTGTTGGAGATGTTCCTCTCCCTCACTGCTTCTGTCTGCAGCTCTGTCTCTCAGCTCTGCTGGAGATGTTCCTCTCCCTCACTGCTTCTGTCTGCAGCTCTGTCTCTCAGCTCTGCTGGAGATGCTTGAGGGTTGACTCAGTGGGTGCTTGTTTGTGAGCGGATCCACATGTTCCTGAGAGGAAGCTGCTTCTCTCCTTCTGGGCTTTGTTCCTGAAGGAGTTGAACCGCCGGGGACTTCCTGCCGGAGCCGGAGGAGAAGGAGACGGGGAACAGCTCCACTTCCTCTCATGCACTGGCTCAATTCTTCTTTAAGAAGAATAAAAAGAAACCACTTTGAATTGGAAAGGACTTTCTGTTTTGCCATTATTATCTGAAAGATTGGATTGAGAGCGAAGCGTCCCTTGATCTGACGTGTTCATCAGATGTTCAGGAGTGCTTGAGAGCAGGAGTGAACGTTTAGAATAGCTCCGAAAGCTTCAGAACATCCCTCTGAAGGACACGCTGAGCGAGTTCCTCTGCTTCTGAGGACCTGAGGGACCTCTCTTAGTTCTTACTAGGCTTTCAGTGATGCAGTAAACATGAAACTAAACTCACAGACTGAAACGTACTCTTCAAAACAACAGGTTTAACATGAAACAAGAAAAAAAAGTATGAATTAAGAATTATGACCAAACCAAAGTCAATCATAGTAAAGAAATAGATTCATAAAATGCACAAAAGAATTCAGATCAAATTAAAGCAATAAGATTCCTTTTTGTGTTTGAGTCAGAAGAAATCTTTTCTCGTTGTCGCGCGTTCAGCTGACGTCAGAAATATCTTCTTAGAAAACTTGCTCTTGTAAGAGAAACATCACTGGCATAACTGAACAAATCTAAAGAGGAGCAGATAATAAGAGAGATTGTGGAACTGACGCGTAATGAAGATCAGAATCAGCAGAAAAGACTTAAACGATCTCATCTGCAACTCTAGTTAGAAGAAATGTAAGAATCCAGAGCAGCGTTTGTAAGATCCAGGTCCAAAAAAACTCGAAGTAGTTTTTTAATCTTGAAAAGAGAAACCATGAACACAATTCTTTGTTAAGAATTAAAATGAACGGTAATGTATCTGAAGATCCGATACAAGTTTCAAAACATGTTTGTGACTTCTACAAGAACTTATAAAGTTTCAAAACATGTTTGTGACTTCTACAAGAACTTATAAAGTTTCAAAACATGTTTGTGACTTCTACAAGAACTTATAAAGTTTCAAAACATGTTTGTGACTTCTACAAGAACTTATAAAGCAAAGGAAACAGCGAAAACTAAGATGTTTTTTGAGAGAATAAACATCAGATTGATCAGGATTCTAGAGTTTTGTGTGATAAAGCTATTTCTGTTGAAGGAATTAAATTGGGGATCAGTAAATTAAAAGACAACAACTCTTCTGGAAACGATGGTTTAATTAGTGAACTGTTTAAGGAATTTAAAGATGACCTAAGTGAGTTTTTGTTAAGCGTGTTTAATAAAGCGATAGAATGTGATGACTTTCCTCGTCGTTGTGTCAGAGATTGATTAGTTTAATACCAAAAGCTAATAAAGATAGAACTTTAATAGATAATTATTACACTTCTCAATAATGGTGTAAAGATCTTTACCATTATTTTTGCTGAAAGATTAAAACAATGTTTAGAACAATGTCAGTCAGGTTTTATGAGAGATATAAATAACAATATTCGGCTGATAAACCTAGATTTAATCGATTACAGTGAATTATTAGAGAACGAGACTCTTATTCTGTTTGTAGATTTCTAGAAGGCTTTTGACACAGTTAGTCTTCACTTTATGTTTGAGATCTTGGATTGTTTGGGTTTTGGTAAAGTCTTTCCGAGAGCTGTTTGCCGGTGTATCTGATATAATAACGGTAATAGCTTCAGTTAAACTGTTAGATGGCGCTACGCCGAGGTTTCTCTTAGAAAGAGGAATAATGCAGGGTTCCCCGCTTTACTTTTTACTGCGAACACAAACAATGAGTCTTTATATAGAAATAAATTTCATTTTCAAGCTATAAGGATTGCTGGAAAAGAAATAAGATGCTGTCTACTAGCAGAGGATACAACGATTTATGTTAAAGATTTGTATGAATTTAGTAACGTTTAAAGAATGTTTCTGTAGTTTCAGGGTTAAAACTAAATGTGAACGAGTGTGAGCGGTTTCCTCTTAAAGCTCTCAGTTTTCAGAAGTGAACGGTGTCCCAGTGAAGAACATTGTTACCTGTTTAGCTATCACAATATGTAAAGATCAAATTAAAAGGGGTGAACTTAATTTTCAACACGTGCTTCCAAAAACGAAGAATAGATTCGATTTATGGTTAATAAGAGATCTACTTTTATCCAAGACTGAAGCTTTCTCCCGTTTTCTGTTTCCTGCGACTTCATTAGAAGTTCCAAATAATATAATTAAGGAAGTAGATAAAAATCTTTATGATTTTATTTGGAGAAACAGAAGCGTTACATTAAGAAAGCCACTTTAACTCAATTAGTTTGCAAGGATTAAATGTAATGGACTTCAACACTTCAAATATTATTTTAAAGAGCAGCTGGATTAAACACTATTTTCAATACAACAATAAAATGTGTTATCTCATCCCAAACTTGATATTTGAGAAATTGGGTGATTTTGATCTCGGTTAAATGAAGCAGCTTTCACAGACAGACGCTCTTGTCCTGGTTAATAATATATATAATATATATATATAATATATAAACATAACTTCTCCTCGACTAAATGCATCATTTGGAACAACAGACACATTTTATTCAAACGTAAATCTTTCTTTTTCCAGAATTGGGTTGATAACAGTATTATTTGTGTTTAACAATTGTTTAATGAAATGGGAACCTTCTCAGCGATGCAGAACTTCTTCAAAGGTTTACTTTTATTTCACCAAAAGAATATTGTATTGTGTTTGACGCTATACCTTCAGGATTCATATCTCTCTTTAAAGGAGTTCATAACAAACAATTGACATTTTAGTCTGTTGTTATGGTAAATGGAGTTAGTATTAATGACAAAAAATGGAATAACTATTTCATAAGGAACGTAGTAGTAGGAGATAGCTCAATTAAAACTCAAATATATTGGTATTCTAGGATTGGATCTGCAGATTGGAAGAAAGCGTGGTTGCTTTCTAAGATGTTCTGTATTACTAATAAAGTGAGAGAAGTTCACTTTAATATTCTTCATTTGGTGTCTCCTGTGAAAACTCTTTTCCTAAGATTTCTTTCTAACATCGATGATGTGTGCAGTTTTTGTTCTGTAGAGAAAGAAGATGTTCCTCATTTTTTTGTAAATTGTGTTTATAGTCAAATGTTTTGGGTTGATTTGGAACACTTTTTATGTAAATGTCTGAAAGTGAAATTTTATTTTTGTGTGAAAGATATTGTTTTCTACCTAAGAAGGGAAAATATGTCACCTAGTGTTTATGTTATTAATCTTTGTTTGATTACGGGAACATTTCATATCCACAAACAAAAATGGCCTAAAGGAAAACTTAATTTAACTGTTTAAAATTGAAATGCATCACTATAAAAATTTGCTACTTGGACGGAAAAATAACAGACGGACTGTAGTAATTTGTAAACCCTTTAACCTCTTCATTTAATACTGTTTTATTTTCTGTTTGTATTTGAATTTTATGTTTTTTGTTGTTGTTGTTGTCTTACTCTCTTAACTGTTGCTTTATCCACTTCTCAGTTTTTGTGAATGTGAGTTGGACTGCATTTGCATTTCTATGTCAATTCTATTAATATTCAATAAAAAATAAAAAGTTCCGCTGACGTCACGTGTCACGTGTCAGTCATGAGACAGGTGTGCTCTCAGAAGAAGATGTTTCGGTGTAAATGAGCTTTTTTAGCTTCACTCTCAAAATCAAACTCATCTTCTTCAGAGTTTACTCGCCTGACGCGTTCTCGTCAACTCTCAGCATTTATATGTTTAAATATAGAAATGTCTCTTATTGTGAATTTGTGAACTAACCTTCAGACAGCAGGTTTTAACTCTCAGAGTGAAAC
>UELW01000561.1:0-23325 GCA_900490495.1 Danionella dracula
TCCTCTCGTCCTCGTCTTCCTCTCTCTCTCCCTCCCTTTCTCTTCTCGCTCTCTCTCTCTTTCCGTTCTCTCTCCTCTCCATCTACCCTTCTCCTCTCCATGCGTCTGCCGGCCCTCTATTTCTCTTTCTCTCCCTCCATCTCTCTCTCTCCCTCTCTCCCTCTCTCACTATCTCTTTTCCTCACTCTCTCCCTCCCTCGCTCTCTCTCTCTTTATTTTAATAATGTGTTTAAATAATAATTTAAGTAATAATTTGTTAACTAAAAGTGTGTGGTTTATGTTATGACGAGTATGCAGAGCTAAGTAAGCAGTAGAGTAAAGAAATAATTCAGCAGTTCTGAGAGTTCACCCAAAAACTGATTCAAGCAAAACTAGTGAAGAAAGCTGTATTAAATTGTAAATAAATTAGTATAAATGACATGCACAATTTTATAAATACATTGCACACATATAGATATATTTAACATATTTATATATTTAAACAATGACTTATATTGCACATATATAGATAACAAAATTGTACAAATGATAAATATATTTGCCAAATTTGGATATATTGCACATTTACAAATATATTGCTCGTTCGAGGTAGTGCGGATGGTGGATCAGTGTTTATTGGAATTTAAAATAAGATGTTTACAGCCTGAGGTTATAAACGTTTTCAAACACAGCTCACAGAAGAGTGTGATTAGTTTTAGTGTAATTAGTTTTAAAGAGACCCTCTAAATGTAAATATTATCTGAATACATTTTATTAAAAAACATAATTCAATAAAATAACATTATTGTGCATTATTTCTTTGGTGGTGGGTCCTCTTTCCTAAAACAAAACAAATTAAAGTTCCAAAAAATCCTTATTTTCATGTGAAACCTCTGTTTGAAGCAGTCGCTGTGAACAGGTTTGTTTCAGCTCAGATTTTGGAACGTTTCATGAAGCGATGAGTGTTCTTCGAAGCCTTGTAACACCTTCGCTCGTCTTCTACCCTCCGCAGGCACGTTTTCCATCGCTGCTCTGTGCACCTACGTGGCTGGCATCAGCTTCCAGCTGGGCCGGCGGCCCCGGGCCCTGTTCGGGCTCCCCGATGACATCAGTCACGGCTACGGCTGGTCCATGTTCAGCGCCTGGAGCGGCCTGGGCCTGGCTCTGCTGGCAGGCTTCCTCTGCACCCTGGCGCCCACGCTCCGCTCTTCCCTGCCCGACGAGCACCAACCCTGCGAGGATAGCGACTCGGTCTGATACGCAAGCTTTTAACATCTCACAAAATCTGAGTTTCCAGGTTTAGACCAATAGCGTCTCACCCCCCTGATTGTCCCGCCTCAAACACACCAAGCAACAAATAAGGCTCAAAGCTAATTGGCTACAAAGTTGATTTGCTGGTCGGCCTGGTTCTAATCCCATTCAACTGCTTTAATATTCAGATAAGACGCAATTTAAGGTAATTGGCTAGTCATTAAGGTTAGTTCAAACGCTCTTAACTCTTGATAGAGCACTCATTCTACTGGGGGTTAGCTTTATGACTTAAAATACTACATACACTCACCGGCCACTTTATTAGGTACACCCGTGCAACTGCTCGTTAACGTAAACTGCTAATCAGCCAATCACACGGCAGCAGCTCAATAAATTTAGGCATGTGGACCTGGTGAAGAGCATCTGCTGAAGTTCAGACCAAGCATCGGAATGGAGAAGGAAGCTGATTCTGACTCTGAACGTGGCACGTGGTTTCTGATTGACTAGGGTTTTCACTAAACCGTCTCGAGGGTTTACAGCGTATGCTCTGAAAAAGAGAAACAGGGAACATTCGCTAACACTCTTTAACATTCGCTAACACTCTTTAAAGGTTGTTTATACGTTAGCTCATATTGTTTCCAAAAGAACGTTCTCGTAACATTCGCTAACGCTCTTTAAAAGTTGTTTATACGTTAGCTCATAACGTTTCCAAAAGAACGTTCTCGTAACATTCGCTAACGCTCTTTAAAGGTTGTTTATACGTTAGCTCATAACGTTTCCAAAAGAACGTTCTCGTAACATTCGCTAACGCTCTTTAAAGGTTGTTTAAACATTAGCTCATAACGTTTCCAAAAGAACGTTCTCGTAACATTCGCTAACGCTCTTTAAAGGTTGTCTAAACGTTAGCTCATAACGTTTCCAAAAGAACGTTCTCGTAACATTCGCTAACGCTCTTTAAAGGTTGTTTAAACGTTGGCTCATAACGTTTCCAAAAGAACAATCTCGTAACATTCGCTAACGCTCTTTAAAGGTTGTTTAAACGTTAGCTCATAACGTTTCCAAAAGAACGTTCTCGTAACATTCGCTAACGCTCTTTAAAGGTTGTTTAAACGTTAGCTCATAACGTTTCCAAAAGAACATTCTCGTAACATTAGCTAACGCTCTTTAAAGGTTGTTTAAACGTTAGCTCATAACGTTTCCAAAAGAACATTCTCGTAACATTCGCTAACGCTCTTTAAAGGTTGTTTAAACGTTGGCTCATAACGTTTCCAAAAGAACAATCTCGTAACATTCGCTAACGCTCTTTAAAGGTTGTTTAAACGTTAGCTCATAACGTTTCCAAAAGAACGTTCTCGTAACATTCGCTAACGCTCTTTAAAGGTTGTTTAAACGTTAGCTCATAACGTTTCCAAAAGAACGTTCTCGTAACATTCGCTAACGCTCTTTAAAGGTTGTTTAAACGTTAGCTCATAACGTTTCCAAAAGAACGTTCTCGTAACATTCGCTAACGCTCTTTAAAGGTTGTTTATACGTTAGCTCATAACGTTTCCAAAAGAACGTTCTCGTAACATTCGCTAACGCTCTTTAAAGGTTGTTTAAACGTTAGCTCATAACGTTTCCAAAAGAACAATCTCGTAACATTCGCTAACGCTCTTTAAAGGTTGTTTAAACGTTAGCTCATAACGTTTCCAAAAGAACGTTCTCGTAACATTCGCTAACGCTCTTTAAAGGTTGTTTAAACGTTAGCTCATAACGTTTCCAAAAGAACGTTCTCGTAACATTCGCTAACGCTCTTTAAAGGTTGTTTAAACGTTAGCTCATAACGTTTCCAAAAGAACGTTCTCGTAACATTCGCTAACGCTCTTTAAAGGTTGTTTAAAACGTTAGCTCATAACGTTTCCAAAAGAACGTTCTCGTAACATTCGCTAACGCTCTTTAAAGGTTGTTTATACGTTAGCTCATAACGTTTCCAAAAGAATGTTCTCGTAACATTCGCTAACGCTCTTTAAAGGTTGTCTAAACGTTAGCTCATAACGTTTCCAAAAGAACATTCTCGTAACATTCGCTAACGCTCTTTAAAGGTTGTTTAAACGTTGGCTCATAACGTTTCCAAAAGAACGTTCTCGTAACATTCGCTAACGCTCTTTAAAGGTTGTTTAAACGTTAGCTCATAACGTTTCCAAAAGAATGTTCTCGTAACATTCGCTAACGCTCTTTAAAGGTTGTTTATACGTTAGCTCATAACGTTTCCAAAAGAACGTTCTCGTAACATTCGCTAACGCTCTTTAAAGGTTGTTTATACGTTAGCTCATAACGTTTCCAAAAGAACGTTCTCGTAACATACGCTAACGCTCTTTAAAGGTTGTTTATACGTTAGCTCATAACGTTTCCAAAAGAACTTTCTCGTAACATTCGCTAACGCTCTTTAAAGGTTGTTTATACGTTAGCTCATAACGTTTCCAAAAGAACGTTCTCGTAACATTCGCTAACGCTCTTTAAAGGTTGTTTATACGTTAGCTCATAACGTTTCCAAGAGAACATTCTCGTAACATTCGCTAACGCTCTTTAAAGGTTGTTTAAACGTTAGCTCATAACGTTTCCAAGAGAACATTCTCGTAACATTCGCTAACGCTCTTTAAAGGTTGTTTAAACGTTAGCTCATAACGTTTCCAAAAGAACGTTCTCGTAACATTCGCTAACGCTCTTTAAAGGTTGTTTATACGTTAGCTCATAACGTTTCCAAAAGAACAATCTCGTAACATTCGCAAACGCTCTTTAAAGATTGTTTAAACGTTAGCTCATAACGTTTCCAAAAGAACAGTCTCGTAACATTCGCTAACGCTCTTTAAAGGTTGTCTAAATGTTAGCTCATAACGTTTCCAAAAGAACGTTCTCGTAACATTCACGAACGTTATTTAAAGGTTGTCTAAATGTTAGCTCATAACGTTTCCAAAAGAACGTTCTCGTAACATTCACGAACGTTATTTAAAGGTTGTTTATACGTTAGCTCATAACATTTCCAAAAGAACGTTCTCGTAACATTCGCTAACGCTCTTTAAAGGTTGTTTAAACGTTAGCTCATAACGTTTCCAAAAGAACGTTCTCGTAACATTCGCTAACGCTCTTTAAAGGTTGTTTAAACGTTAGCTCATAACGTTTCCAAAAGAACGTTCTCGTAACATTCGCTAACGCTCTTTAAAGGTTGTTTAAACGTTAGCTCATAACGTTTCCAAAAGAACGTTCTCGTAACATTCGCTAACGCTCTTTAAAGGTTGTTTATACGTTAGCTCATAACGTTTCCAAAAGAATGTTCTCGTAACATTCGCTAACGCTCTTTAAAGGTTGTCTAAACGTTAGCTCATAACGTTTCCAAAAGAACATTCTCGTAACATTCGCTAACGCTCTTTAAAGGTTGTTTAAACGTTGGCTCATAACGTTTCCAAAAGAACGTTCTCGTAACATTCGCTAACGCTCTTTAAAGGTTGTTTAAACGTTAGCTCATAACGTTTCCAAAAGAATGTTCTCGTAACATTCGCTAACGCTCTTTAAAGGTTGTTTATACGTTAGCTCATAACGTTTCCAAAAGAACGTTCTCGTAACATTCGCTAACGCTCTTTAAAGGTTGTTTATACGTTAGCTCATAACGTTTCCAAAAGAACGTTCTCGTAACATACGCTAACGCTCTTTAAAGGTTGTTTATACGTTAGCTCATAACGTTTCCAAAAGAACTTTCTCGTAACATTCGCTAACGCTCTTTAAAGGTTGTTTATACGTTAGCTCATAACGTTTCCAAAAGAACGTTCTCGTAACATTCGCTAACGCTCTTTAAAGGTTGTTTATACGTTAGCTCATAACGTTTCCAAGAGAACATTCTCGTAACATTCGCTAACGCTCTTTAAAGGTTGTTTAAACGTTAGCTCATAACGTTTCCAAGAGAACATTCTCGTAACATTCGCTAACGCTCTTCAAAGGTTGTCTAAACGTTAGCTCATAACGTTTCCAAAAGAACGTTCTCGTAACATTCACTAACGCTCTTTAAAGGTTGTTTAAACGTTAGCTCATAACGTTTCCAAAAGAACGTTCTCGTAACATTCGCTAACGCTCTTTAAAGGTTGTTTATACGTTAGCTCATAACATTTCCAAAAGAACGTTCTCGTAACATTCGCTAACGCTCTTTAAAGGTTGTTTATACGTTAGCTCATAACGTTTCCAAGAGAACATTCTCGTAACATTCGCTAACGCTCTTTAAAGGTTGTCTAAACGTTAGCTCATAACATTTCCAAAAGAACGTTCTCGTAACATTCGCTAACGCTCTTTAAAGGTTGTTTATACGTTAGCTCATAACGTTTCCAAGAGAACATTCTCGTAACATTCGCTAACGCTCTTTAAAGGTTGTCTAAACGTTAGCTCATAACATTTCCAAAAGAACGTTCTCGTAACATTCGCTAACGCTCTTTAAATGTTGTCTAAACGTTAGCTCACCAGTCACACACATCCACCAAACACACTCCACCAGTCACACTCATCCACCAAACACACTCCACCAGTCACACTCATTCACCAAACACACTCCACCAGTCACACTCATCCACCAAACACACTCCACCAGTCACACTCATTCACCAAACACACTCCACCAGTCACACTCATCCACCAAAACACACTCCACCAGTCACACACATCCACCAAACACACTCCACCAGTCACACTCATCCACCAAACACACTCCACCAGTCACACACATCCACCAAACACACTCCACCAGTCACACTCATCCACCAAACACACTCCACCAGTCACACTCATTCACCAAAACACACTCCACCAGTCACACTCATCCACCAAACACACTCCACCAGTCACACACATCCACCAAACACACTCCACCAGTCACACTCATCCACCAAACACACTCCACCAGTCACACTCATTCACCAAACACACCCCACCAGTCACACTCATTCACCAAACACACCCCACCAGTCACACTCATCCACCAAACACACTCCACCAGTCACACTCATCCACCAAACACACTCCACCAGTCACACTCATCCACCAAACACACTCCACCAGTCACACTCATCCACCAAACACACTCCACCAGTCACACTCATCCACCAAACACACTCCACCAGTCACACTCATCCACCAAACACACTCCACCAGTCACACACATCCACCAAACACACTCCACCAGTCACACACATCCACCAAACACACTCCACCAGACACACTCATTCACCAAACACACCCCACCAGTCACACTCATCCACCAAACACACTCCACCAGTCACACTCATCCACCAAACACACTCCACCAGTCACACACATCCACCAAACACACTCCACCAGTCACACTCATCCACCAAACACACTCCACCAGTCACACTCATCCACCAAACACACTCCACCACTCACACTCATCCACCAAACACACTCCACCAGTCACACACATCCACCAAACACACTCCACCAGTCACACACATCCACCAAACACACTCCACCAGTCACACACATCCACCAAACACACTCCACCAGTCACACTCATTCACCAAACACCCCCCACCAGTCACAATCATCCACCAAACACACTCCACCAGTCACACACATCCACCAAACACACTCCACCAGTCACACTCATCCACCAAACACACTCCACCAGTCACACTCATCCACCAAACACACTCCACCAGTCACACTCATCCACCAAACACACTCCACCAGTCACACACATCCACCAAACACACTCCACCAGTCACACACATCCACCAAACACACCCCACCAGTCACACTCATCCACCAAACACACTCCACCAGTCACACTCATCCACCAAACACACTCCACCAGTCACTCACATCCACCAAACACACTCCACCAGTCACACTCATTCACCAACACCCCCCACCAGACACACTCATTCACCAAACACACTCCACCAGTCACACTCATCCACCAAACACACTCCACCAGTCACACTCATCCACCAAACACACTCCACCAGTCACTCTCATCCACCAAACACACTCCACCAGTCACTCTCATCCACCAAACACAGTCCACCAGACACTCATATCCACCAAACACTCCACCAGTCACACTCATCCACCAAACACTCCACCAGTCACACTCATCCACCAAACACACTCCACCAGTCACACTCATCCACCAAACACACTCCACCAGTCACTCTCATCCACCAAACACACTCCACCAGTCACACTCATCCACCAAACACACTCCACCAGTCACACTCATCCACCAAACACTCCACCAGTCACACTCATCCACCAAACACACTCCACCAGTCACACTCATCCACCAAACACACTCCACCAGTTACACTCGTCCACCAAACACACTCCACCAGTTACACTCGTCCACCAAACACACTCCACCAGTCACACTCATCCACCAAACACACTCCACCAGTCACACTCATCCACCAAACACACTCCAGCAGTAACTCACATCCACCAAACACACTCCACCAGACACACTCATCCACCAAACACACTCCACCAGTCACACTCATCCACCAAACACACTCCACCAGTCACTCTCATCCACCAAACACAGTCCACCAGACACTCATATCCACCAAACACTCCACCAGTCACACTCATCCACCAAACACTCCACCAGTCACACTCATCCACCAAACACACTCCACCAGTCACACTCATCCACCAAACACACTCCACCAGTCACTCTCATCCACCAAACACACTCCACCAGTCACACTCATCCACCAAACACACTCACCAGTCACACTCATCCACCAAACACTCCACCAGTCACACTCATCCACCAACACACTCCACCAGTCACACTCATCCACCAAACACACTCCACCAGTCACACTCATCCACCAAACACACTCCACCAGTCACTCTCATCCACCAAACACACTCCACCAGTCACTCTCATCCACCAAACACAGTCCACCAGACACTCATATCCACCAAACACTCCACCAGTCACACTCATCCACCAAACACTCCACCAGTCACACTCATCCACCAAACACACTCCACCAGTCACACTCATCCACCAAACACACTCCACCAGTCACTCTCATCCACCCAAACACACTCCACCAGTCACACTCATCCACCAAACACACTCCCACCAGTCACACTCATCCACCAAACACTCCACCAAGTCACACTCATCCACCAAACACAACTCCAACCAGTCACACTCATCCACCAAACACACTCCACCAGTTACCACTCATCCACCAAACACACTCCACCAGTTACACTCATCCACCAAACACACTCCACCAGTCACACATCCACCAAACACACTCCACCAGTCACACTCACCACCAACAACACTCCACCACTCACACACACACTCCACCATCTCACCACCAAACAACACCCACCAGTCACACTCATCCACCAAACACACTCCACCAGTCACACTCATCCACCAAACACTCCACCAGTCACACTCATCCACCAAACACACTCCACCAGTCACACTCATCCACCAAACACACTCACCAGTCACATCATCCACCAAACACACTCCACCAGTTACACTCATCCACCAAACACACTCCACCAGTCACACTCATCCACCAAACACACTCCACCAGTCACACTCATCCACCAAACACACTCCACCAGTCACTCACATCCACCAAACACACTCCACCAGTCACATCATCCACCACAAACACACTCCACCAGTCACACTCATCCACCAAACATCCACCAGTCACACTCATCCACCAACACACCCCACCAAGGTCACACTCATCCACCAAACACACTCCACCAGTTACACTCATCCACCAAACACACTCCACCAGTTACACTCATCCACCAAACACACTCCACCAGTCACACTCATCCACCAAACACACTCCACCAGTCACACTCATCCACCAAACACACTCCACCAGTCACTCTCATCCACCAAACACACTCCACCAGTCACACTCATCCACCAACACACTCCACCAGTCACACTCATCCACCAACACTCCACCAGTCACACTCATCCACCAAACACACTCCACCAGTCACACTCATCCACCAAACACACTCCACCAGTCACACTCATCCACCAAACACACTCCACCAGTCACACTCATCCACCAAACACACTCCACCAGTCACTCACATCCACCAAACACACTCCACCAGTCACTCACATCCACCAAACACACTCCACCAGTCACACTCATCCACCAAACACACTCCACCAGTCACTCACATCCACCAAACACACTCCAGCAGTCACTCACATCCACCAAACACACTCCACCAGTCACTCTCATCCACCAAACACAGTCCACCAGACACTCATATCTACCAAACACTCCACCAGTCACACTCATCCACCAAACACACTCCACCAGTCACTCTCATCCACCAAACACACTCCACCAGTCACACTCATCCACCAAACACACTCCACCAGTCACAATCGTCCACCAAACACACTCCACCAGTCACACTCATCCACCAAACACACTCCACCAGTCACACTCGTCCACCAAACACACTCCACCAGTCACACTCGTCCACCAAACACACTCCACCAGTCACACTCGTCCACCAAACACACTCCACCAGTCACACTCATCCACCAAACACACTCCACCAGTCACACTCCTCCACCAAACACACTCCACCAGTCACACTCGTCCACCAAACACACTCCACCAGTCACACTCGTCCACCAAACACACTCCACCAGTCACACTCGTCCACCAAACACACTCCACCAGTCACACTCCTCCACCAAACACACTCCACCAGTCACACTCCTCCACCAAACACACTCCACCAGTCACGCACATCCACCAAACACACTTAACCAGTCACACTCCTCCACCAAACACACTCCACCAGTCACACTCATCCACCAAACACACTCCACCAGTCACACTCATCCACCAAACACACTCCACCAGTCACACTCATCCACCAAACACACTCCACCAGTCACACTCATCCACCAAACACTCCACCAGTCACACTCATCCACCAAACACACTCCACCAGTCACACTCATCCACCAAACACACTCCACCAGTCACACTCATCCACCAAACACACTCCACCAGTCACTCACATCCACCAAACACACTCCAGCAGTCACTCACATCCACCAAACACACTCCAGCAGTCACTCTCATCCACCAATCACACTCCACCAGTCACACTCATCCACCAAACACACCCCACCAGTCACACATATCCATACTGGGCAATGTGGATGAAGTGGCTTGCCCAGGGCCACAACGGCAGAATGGTGCTAGAGAGATCGAAGCACCAACCTTCCAGTTACAGAATGACCAACTCCACCACTTCGCCATCTTTCTGTCCTACAATACGATTAAAGCAGTTCTGAAGTGAAACGGGTTCCTAGCAAGGTGTACCTAATAAAGTGGCCGGGGTGGATTTTGTTCCGTACTTAAACATTGCATTTATGTCTGTAATATTCACTAAGGATTGCATCGATACTCACAATTCTGAGTATCACACTCTTCCACCATTGCAAAAATCAATGGTAACGTTTATAACGCACGATTAACCCTCGTGAAAAGAAAAGTAATATGAGTAATTATTATTATTAAAACTGAAATTCAGATCTATCAGAATTCATTGTTAATACTAAATATTTAAATGCGAGGTGTTCAGCTCTACTGGAGCGTACAGATGTGTAAAAATGGCTGTAGCTGTGTTTCCTGTCTTACCGCAAAAACATCATGAGCACGTCAACAAAAAAAGTCATTTTTACATAAAATTGTTTGATTTTGTGAATTAGAAAAGACGATTTACTTTACTTTACGATTTATTCTGCAAACGATAAAAATTGTTCCTGGAGGCCCCAGTCCTGCGCATCGTAGTTATATAGTTATAACCCCAGTATGCGCACGAGTCTGGTTTCAGACAAGCAAAGAGAGAGCCTTAGTTAGTGTGAACAGGTGTGTGTCTGTTCAACACATCTATTGATTTGTGCTCAGTGCTACAAATTACACTGTTTTCTTTTCCATCTGAGTTTGGTGATCATTTAGTGTTCGGTTCAACAGCGATTAAGTATGTTATTAGAGTGGCAGATTTATGTTTTTCAAATGAGTTTTGTATTAGACGTGAGTGGATGAAGCTGATCTGGGCTGTGGCTCTCCAAAAATCCTGATTTAAGATCTTCATTTTGAGCGTTTTCCCCTAAAATCACTTTTTCTTTCCACAGTCACAAACGTTCCTCGGAGGATGTTTTCTTGCAGGTTTTCACGCTCTTTTCTCTTCTCTCTCAATCGCTTGATTTAGTGAGCTCTTGCGCGTTCCACAGATTAAAGAACGCACAGACGCAGGGTCATTTTTCCTTATTTATTGGCAAAGAAACGATGCTGGAATCCAGTTATTGCTGGCGATATACGAATGTATTCTACATATAGTGCTTTATACTTCAACCTCTTTTTTGAGAAATCATTTCAACGAGAGATTTAACTGCATAAGTATTATATTTTAATATTATAATCAATGAGTGAATTGTTTTCTAATAAAATTATATTTATTCCACTGATATTTCTGATGTCCTTTTTTCCTCTGTGATGTTTTTTTTTTAAATTCTGTTTGTGTTGGATTACATTTTTTTTTTTTACAAACGTTTATTACTTTATTGTGTGGACAACAAACTAGGGCTGCGACTAACGACTATTCCCTTCACCGATTAGTCAGCGATTATTTTTCTGATTAGTCGACTAATCTGGACTCACTCTTTTTTTATTCTGTGTATAAACAATCACGCATCTGTATGTCATAAAACTATTGTTATAGCTATTAATCACACACTAATGCACAGATTAACTATCTCTTGAAGAAGCAAACACATTTTAGTAAATGTAAAAGCAATGTTGCTTGTAATTAGAAAGAGAAATAGATGTCGTTATTGCAGAAAACTGCTAGATGTTCACTTGGACACAATGTTAAGGGATTGAAGGATACCATTATTGTTACGAGTCAGGATTGATTGGTGTTTGAAGCACATTTTCTTTTATAAATAGTGAACGAGACACTTTATTTCACCCAGTGTTACATCGCATGTGTTCGTTTTAAACAAAGCAAGCATGCTAACGCAACAATCAATCGTGTTAAACACCAAGCTTTTAACACAGCAGGATTAAATCATAAAAATAATAACAACAACGATAAAAAATTACAAATAATAATGCCTTCAAAATGAACGTCATGCATAGCTTTCTGGAATTAACTTCTCGACGTATGAAGCGCATTGCAATGAGGGAACTCCTCTTGTACGCGAGAAATGCAAACTCCAGTTGCACGAAAGTTGTAAAATAATATTTTATTAAAAGTAAGAAATAACAAGGGAGGAAAATAGTAGCGTAAAAAGTACAGCAAACAAAGCAAAACCCACGAGGCGAAAAACAAAGACTGGAAAATAGAGTAAAGGAGTGGAAAATAGCAGCAAAGAATTTTGTACACCCAATTCTCTTATTCCACATGTCTCTGGACTCGTGGAGGAAACCGGAGCACTCGGAGTAAACCCACGCGATCACGAGGAGAACATGAGAACTCCACACAGAGATACCAACTGACCCAGCTGAGACTCGAACCAGAGACCTTCTTGCTCTGGACTCGTGGAGGAAACCGGAGCACCCGGAGTAAACCCACGCGATCACGAGGAGAACATGAGAACTCCACACAGAGATACCAACTGACCCAGCCGAGGCTCGAACCAGAGACCTTCTTGCTCTGGACTCGTGGAGGAAACCGGAGCACCCGGAGTAAACCCACGCGATCACGAGGAGAACATGAGAACTCCACACAGAGATACCAACTGACCCAGCCAGGGCTCGAACCAGAGACCTTCTTGCTCTGGACTCGTGGAGGAAACCGGAGCACCCGGAGTAAACCCACGCGATCACGAGGAGAACATGAGAACTCCACACAGAGATACCAACTGACCCAGCCGAGGCTCGAACCAGAGACCTTCTTGCTCTGGACTCGTGGAGGAAACCGGAGCACCCGGAGTAAACCCACGCGATCACGAGGAGAACATGAGAACTCCACACAGAGATACCAACTGACCCAGCCGAGGCTCGAACCAGAGACCTTCTTGCTCTGGACTCGTGGAGGAAACCGGAGCACCCGGAGTAAACCCACACGATCACGAGGAGAACATGAGAACTCCACACAGAGATACCAACTGACCCAGCCGAGGCTCGAACCAGAGACCTTCTTGCTCTGGACTCGTGGAGGAAACCGGAGCACCCGGAGTAAACCCACGCGATCACGAGGAGAACATGAGAACTCCACACAGAGATACCAACTGACCCAGCCGAGGCTCGAACCAGAGACCTTCTTGCTCTGGACTCGTGGAGGAAACCGGAGCACCCGGAGTAAACCCACGCGATCACGAGGAGAACATGAGAACTCCACACAGAGATACCAACTGACCCAGCCGAGGCTCGAACCAGAGACCTTCTTGCTCTGGACTCGTGGAGGAAACCGGAGCACCCGGAGTAAACCCACGCGATCACGAGGAGAACATGAGAACTCCACACAGAGATACCAACTGACCCAGCCGAGGCTCGAACCAGAGACCTTCTTGCTCTGGACTCGTGGAGGAAACCGGAGCACTCGGAGTAAACCCACGCGATCACGAGGAGAACATGAGAACTCCACACAGAGATACCAACTGACCCAGCCGAGGCTCGAACCAGAGACCTTCTTGCTCTGGACTCGTGGAGGAAACCGGAGCACTCGGAGTAAACCCACGCGATCACGAGGAGAACATGAGAACTCCACACAGAGATACCAACTGACCCAGCCGAGGCTCGAACCAGAGACCTTCTTGCTCTGGACTCGTGGAGGAAACCGGAGCACCCGGAGTAAACCCATGCGATCACGAGGAGAACATGAGAACTCCACACAGAGATACCAACTGACCCAGCCGAGGCTCGAACCAGAGACCTTCTTGCTGTGAGATGACCGTGCTACCCACTGCACCACCTTGACGTCCTCTCCATAAACCTCTCAAACATTCACAATGTGTGCGCAAGGAAGAGAAAACTAAGAATGATTATAAACAGGAATCAAGCAAGCATCGCAAGGGTTAAACAAGTACTGCGTCCCAATCCGCACACTTACACTTAGAGTCTTGAACGAAGCCTCTGTGCTCCAAACGTTGATGAAACAAATCAAAGATGGCCACCATCCGTCATGTGACCTGCACCGTGTGACTGCAGTTGGCGAGGACAAAGGGAAACAGAATATAACCAGAATACAAGGTAGAACCAAAACCAAAGGAAGGACTGTCGATGAGCTAACTGCTTTGGCTGCTACCGATGTCTCTGAATTCGTAAAAGAGTTAAATTGAGTAAAAGAGGTAATTGCAATAATTGAATTGCCTTACAAAACCACTCAAATTCAGAGATCGTTAGCAACTTGTAGTTAAGTTAATAGTAGATTATTAGAAGAAATTAGAAGATTTATAGTTATGATAAAAATTCATAGTTACCTCAAAGTTCTAAGCAGTGTTGCCAACTTTGTTGCTAGATTTAGTGACTCCTAGAGACTTTTTTTGAAAGAACTAGCGACTTCTCCTGCATTTTTTTTAAACTCCTAATGTCAAAGTTCGGGCTCTTTTCACTGAGCAGGGGAGCAGTTCGCAGGCATCTGAGCAGCCTGAAATCACAGTTCTGTGGTGAGCAGTGAGCCAGATCTGGAGAGAGCCATACCTGGAATGTGTGCTCTGCATGTAGCCCACCCCAGTGTACACACACACACAGCAGTGAACAAACACACCGTGAGCACTCACCCGGAGCTGTGGGAGCCATGGCTGCGGGGCCCGGGGAGCAGTCGGGGAACCGGTGCTCGCTCGAGGGCTCCACAGCTGAAGATGGAGAGCAAGCGTTTCATCACTCACTCCACCTTCAACTCGGTGGATCTGAGGATCAAACCAGTGACCTTCAGATCACTAGTCCCTCTCCTTATCCACCAGAACACAGCTGCCTGACAGACCACAAGTGCCTGAAGGAACCAGATTCACAACATGAGATCTTGCGTGCTGGGGACCCTATTTTAACCCTATTTCTTTTTCTGTGCATTTGCACATTTTGTCAGCGGAGCCGCGAGATGTCCTAGTTGCTTGATAAACCATGATTGTGCATCTAATTTTGGGAATCGTAAATATTCAGGGTTTGTGAAGAATCGAGCACACCTTCGGGTTTTCCACACCTCCAAAAACTCTACCGACTTGAAAAACATGGAAGGAGAATATACTCAAGTCCCGGTGACGGAGCGAGGTCTGTGAGTGCATGTGTCTGCTCCGATTCAGGACGCGAGTATCTGTTTCAGTAAAAGACAGGCGTGCTGGGTACCGGGGCTTTGCTAACCCGCCGTCCCGCGGAGTCTGAAAGAGAAACGAGAGAAAATCCTCAGCCGTGTGTTTGCACAGATGTCTGCCGCTCCCGCTCGCAGTTCAGCACTCTTCAAGAGATCTAAACAGAAGGAGGTATTTAAAACAATCTGAATCCATCAAGAGTTTTATTCAAAAGAGGTTCAAATATTAAGAGTTTGTCCATGAGTTCACGAACACCAACCAGAGCTTCTCATCGGTGAGCTTATCAGAGACCAGTCCAGAGCTTATCAGAGACCAGTCTAGATCTTATCAGAGTCCAGTCCAGAGCTTATCAGAGTCCAGTCCAGAGCTTATCAGAGTCCAGTCCAGAGCTTATCAGAGTCCAGTCCAGAGCTTATCAGAGACCAGTCTAGATCTTATCAGAGTCCAGTCCGGAGCTTATCAGAGTCCAGTCCAGAGCTTATCAGAGTCCAGTCTAGAGCTTATCAGAGTCCAGTCTGGAGCTTATCAGAGTCCAGTCCAGAGCTTATCAGAGACCAGTCTAGAGCTTATCAGAGTCCATTCCAGAGCTTATCAGAGACCAGTCTAGAGCTTATCAGAGTCCAGTCTAGAGCTTATCAGAGACCAGTCTAGAGCTTATCAGAGTCCAGTCCAGAGCTTATCAGAGACCAGTCTAGAGCTTATTAGAGTCCATTCCAGAGCTTATCAGAGACCAGTCTGGAGCTTATCAGAGTCCAGTCCAGAGCTTATCAGAGACCAGTCTAGAGCTTATCAGAGTCCATTCCAGAGCTTATCAGAGACCAGTCTAGAGCTTATCAGAGTCCAGTCTAGAGCTTATCAGAGACCAGTCTAGAGCTTATCAGAGTCCAGTCCAGAGCTTATCAGAGACCAGTCTAGAGCTTATCAGAGTCCAGTCTAGAGCTTATCAGAGACCAGTCTAGAGCTTATCAGAGTCCTGTCTGGAGCTTATCAGAGACCAGTCTAGAGCTTATCAGAGTCCAGTCTGGAGCTTATCAGAGACCAGTCCAGAGCTTATCAGAGTCCAGTCCAGAGCTTATCAGAGTCCAGTCCAGAGCTTATCAGAGTCCAGTCTGGAGCTTATCAGAGACCAGTCCAGAGCTTATCAGAGTCCAGTCCAGAGCTTATTAGAGTCCATTCCAGAGCTTATCAGAGTCCAGTCCAGAGCTTATCAGAGTCCAGTCCGGAGCTTATCAGAGACCAGTCTAGAGCTTATCAGAGTCCAGTCTGGAGCTTATCAGAGACCAGTCCAGAGCTTATCAGAGTCCAGTCCAGAGCTTATCAGAGTCCAGTCTGGAGCTTATCAGAGACCAGTCCAGAGCTTATCAGAGTCCAGTCCAGAGCTTATCAGAGTCCAGTCCAGAGCTTATCAGAGACCAGTCCGGAGCTTATCAGAGACCAGTCCAGAGCTTATCAGAGTCCAGTCCAGAGCTTATCAGAGACCAGTCCGGAGCTTATCAGAGTCCAGTCTAGAGCTTATCAGAGTCCAGTCCAGAGCTTATAAGAGTCCAGTCTAGAGCTTATCAGAGTCCAGTCCCGAGCTTATCAGAGTCCAGTCTAGAGCTTATCAGAGTCCAGTCCAGAGCTTATCAGAGTCCAGTCTAGAGCTTATATGAGTCCAGTCCGGAGCTTATCAGAGACCAGTCCAGAGCTTATCAGAGTCCAGTCCAGAGCTTATCAGAGACCAGTCTAGAGCTTATCAGAGTCCAGCCCAGAGCTTATCAGAGACCAGTCTAGAGCTTATCAGAGACCTGTCTGGAGCTTATCAGAGTCCAGTCCAGAGCTTATTAGTGTCCAGTCCAGAGCTTATTAGTGTCCAGTCCAGAGCTTATTAGAGTCCAGTCTGGAGCTTATCAGAGTCTAGTCTGGAGCTTATCAGAGTCCAGTCCAGAGCTTATCAGAGTCCAATCCAGAGCTTATCAGAGTCCAGTCTGGAGCTTATCAGAGACCAGTTTAGAGCTTATCAGAGTCCTATCCGGAGCTTATCAGAGACCAGTCCATAGCTTATCAGAGACCAGTCTAGAGCTTATCAGAGACCAGTCTAGAGCTTATCAGAGACCTGTCTGGAGCTTATCAGAGTCCAGTCCAGAGCTTATTAGTGTCCAGTCCAGAGCTTATTAGTGTCCAGTCCAAAGCTTATTAGAGTCCAGTCTGGAGCTTATCAGAGTCTAGTCTGGAGCTTATCAGAGTCCAGTCCAGAGCTTATCAGAGTCCAATCCAGAGCTTATCAGAGTCCAGTCTGGAGCTTATCAGAGACCAGTCTAGAGCCTATCAGAGTCCTGTCCGGAGCTTATCAGAGACCAGTCCATAGCTTATCAGAGACCAGTCTGGAGCTTATCAGAGTCCAGTCCGGAGCTATCAGAGTCCAGTCCGGAGCTTATCAGAGACCAGTCTAGAGCTTATCAGAGTCCAGTCCGGAGCTTATCAGAGACCAGTCCAGAGCTTATCAGAGACCAGTCTAGAGCTCATCAGAGACCTGTCTGGAGCTTATCAGAATCCAGTCCAGAGCTTATTAGTGTCCAGTCCAGAGCTTATTAGTGTCCAGTCCAGAGCTTATTAGATTCCAGTCTGGAGCTTATCACAGACCAGTCTAGAGCTTATCAGAGTCCAGTCCGGAGCTTATCAGAGACCAGTCCAGAGCTTATCAGAGACCAGTCTAGAGCTTATTAGTGTCCAGTCCAGAGCTTATTAGAGTCCAGTCTGGAGCTTATCAGAGTCCAGTCCGGAGCTTATCAGAGACCAGTCCAGAGCTTATTAGAGTCCAGTCTGGAGCTTATCAGAGACCAGTCTAGAGCTTATCAGAGACCAGTCTAGAGCTTATCAGTGTCCAGTCCAGAGCTTATTAGAGTCCAGTCTGGAGCTTATCAGAGACCAGTCCAGAGCTTATCAGAGACCAGTCTAGAGCTTATTAGTGTCCAGTCTGGAGCTTATCAGAGACCAGTCTAGAGCTTATCAGAGACCAGTGTAGAGCTTATCAGTGTCCAGTCCAGAGCTTATTAGAGTCCAGTCTGGAGATTATCAGAGACCAGTCCAGAGCTTATCAGAGACCAGTCTAGAGCTTATTAGAGTCCAGTCTGGAGCTTATCAGAGACCAGTCTAGAGCTTATCAGAGTCCAGTCCGGAGCTTATCAGAGTCCAGTCCGGAGCTTATCAGAGACCAGTCCAGAGCTTATTAGTGTCCAGTCCAGAGCTTATTAGAGTCCAGTCTGGAGCTTATCAGAGACCAGTCTAGAGCTTATCAGAGTCCAGTCCGGAGCTTATCAGAGTCCAGTCCGGAGCTTATCAGAGTCCAGTCTGGAGCTTATCAGAGACCAGTCTAGAGCTTATCAGAGTCCAGTCCGGAGCTTATCAGAGACCAGTCCATAGCTTATCAGAGACCAGTCCGGAGCTTATCAGAGTCCAGTCCGGAGCTTATCAGAGTCCAGTCCAGAGCTTATCAGAGTCCAGTCTGGAGCTTATCAGAGACCAGTCTAGATCTTATCAGAGTCCTGTCTGGAGCTTATCAGAGACCAATCCATAGCTTATCAGAGACCAGTCCGGAGCTTATCAGAGTCCAGTCCGGAGCTTATCAGAGTCCAGTCCAGAGCTTATCAGAGTCCAGTCTTGAGCTTATCAGAGACCAGTCTAGATCTTATCAGAGTCCTGTCTGGAGCTTATTAGAGTCCATTCCAGAGCTTATCAGAGTCCAGTTCAGAGCTTATCAGAGTCCAGTCTGGAGCTTATCAGAGACCAGTCTAGAGCTTATCAGAGTCCAGTCCGGAGCTTATAAGAGACCAGTCCATAGCTTATCAGAGACCAGTCCGGAGCTTATCAGAGTCCAGTCCGGAGCTTATCAGAGTCCAGTCCAGAGCTTATCAGAGTCCAGTCTGGAGCTTATCAGAGACCAGTCTAGATCTTATCAGAGTCCTGTCTGGAGCTTATCAGAGTCCAGTCCAGAGCTTATTAGTGTCCAGTCTGGAGCTTATCAGAGACCAGAGTAGAGTTTATCAGAGTCCAGTCTAGAGCTTATCAGAGTCCAGTCCGGAGCTTATCAGAGTCCAGTCTAGAGCTTATCAGAGACCAGAGTAGAGCTTATCAGAGTCCAGTCTAGAGCTTATCAGAGACCAGTCTGGAGCTTATCAGAGACCAGTCTGGAGCTTATCAGAGACCAGTCTGGAGCTTATCTGAAACCAGTCTAGAGCTTATCAGAGAACAGTCTGGAATTTATCAGAGACCAGTCTAGAGATAGACTGGAGCTTACTGAGCTTATCTGAGACCAGTCTAGGGCTTATCAGAGTCCAGTCTGGAGCTTATCAGAGACCTGTCTGGAGCTTATTTGAGTCCAGTCCAGAGCTTATTAGTGTCCAGTCCAGAGCTTATTAGAATCCAGTCTGGAGCTTATCAGAGACCAGTCTAGAGTTTATCAGAGTCCAGTCTAGAGCTTATCAGAGACCAGAGTAGAGCTTATCAGAGTCCAGTCTAGAGCTTATCAGAGACCAGAGTAGAGCTTATCAGAAACCAGTCTAGAGCTTATCAGAGACCAGTCTAGAGCTTATCAGAGAACAGTCTGGAATTTATCAGAGACCAGTCTAGAGATAGACTGGAGCTTACTGAGCTTATCTGAGACCAGTCTAGAGCTTATCAGAGTCCAGTCCAGAGCTTATCAGAGTCCAGTCTGGAGCTTATCAGAGACCAGTCTAGAGCTTATCAGAGTCCAGTCCGGAGCTTATCAGAGTCCAGTCCAGAGCTTATCAGAGTCCAGTCTGGAGCTTATCAGAGTCCAGTCTAGAGCTTATCAGAGATCTGTCTGGAGCTTATAAGAGTCCAGTCTGGAGCTTATCAGAGTCCAGTCCAGAGCTTATCAGAGTCCAGTCTGGAGTTTATCAGAGTCCAGTCCGGAGCTTATCAGAGATCTGTCTGGAGCTTATAAGAGTCCAGTCCAGAGCTTATCAGAGTCCAGTCCGGAGCTTATCAGAGTCCAGTCTGGAGCTTATCAGAGTCCAGTCCAGAGCTTATCAGAGTCCAGTCCAGAGCTTATCAGAGTCCAGTCCAGAGCTTATCAGAGACCAGTCCAGAGCTTATCAGAGTCCAGTCTGGAGTTTATCAGAGTCCAGTCCGGAGCTTATCAGAGATCTGTCTGGAGCTTATAAGAGTCCAGTCCAGAGCTTATCAGAGTCCAGTCCGGAGCTTATCAGAGTCCAGTCTAAAGCTTATCAGAGTCCAGTCTAGAGCTTATCAGAGACCAGTCTAGAGCTTATCAGAGACCTGTCTGGAGCTTATGAGAGACCAGTCTAGAGCTTAGCCGAGTCCAGTCGGGAGCTTATAAGAGTCCAGTCCAGAGCTTATCAAAGACCAGTCTAGAGCTTATTAAAGTCAAGTCCAGAGCTTATCAGAGTCCAGTCCAGAGCTTATCAGAGTCCAGTCTGGAGCTTATCAGAGTCCAGTCTAGAGCTTATCAGAGACCAGTCTAGAGCTTATCAGAGACCTGTCTAGAGCTTATCAGAGACCAGTCTAGAGCTTATCAGAGACCTGTCTGGAGCTTATCAGAGACCAGTCTAGAGCTTATCAGAGTCCAGTCTGGAGCTTATAAGAGTCCAGTCCAGAGCTTATCAGAGACCAGTCTAGAGCTTATTAAAGTCCAGTCCAGAGCTTATCAGAGTCCAGTCTAGAGCTTATCAGAGATCTGTCTGGAGCTTATCAGAGTCCAGTCTGGAGCTTATAAGAGACCAGTCTAGAGCTTATTAGAGTCCAGTCCGGAGCTTATCAGAGTCCAGTACGAAGCTTATCAGAGTCCAGACCGGAGCTTATCAGAGACCAGTCTAGAGCTTATCAGAGATCTGTCTGGAGCTTATCAGAGATCTGTCTGGAGCTTATCAGAGACCAGTCTAGAGCTTATCAGAGATCTGTCTGGAGCTTATCAGAGACCAGTCTAGAGCTTATCAGAGTCCAGTCTGGAGCTTATAAGAGACCAGTCTAGAGCTTATCAGAGTCCAGTCCGGTGCTTATAAGAGTCCAGTCCGGAGCTTATCAGAGTCCAGACCGGAGCTTATCAGAGTCCAGTCCGGAGCTTATCAGAGTCCAGTCTGGAGCTTATCAGAGTCCAGTCTAGAGCTTATCAGAGACCAGTCTAGAGCTTATCAGAGTCCAGTCCGGAGCTTATAAGAGTCCAGTCCAGAGCTTATCAGAGACCAGTCTAGAGCTTATTAAAGTCAAGTCCAGAGCTTATCAGAGTCCAGTCCAGAGCTTATCAGAGTCCAGTCTGGAGCTTATCAGAGTCCAGTCTAGAGCTTATCAGAGACCAGTCTAGAGCTTATCAGAGACCTGTCTGGAGCTTATCAGAGACCAGTCTAGAGCTTATCAGAGTCCAGTCTGGAGCTTATAAGAGTCCAGTCCAGAGCTTATCAGAGACCAGTCTAGAGCTTATTAAAGTCCAGTCCAGAGCTTATCAGAGTCCAGTCTAGAGCTTATCAGAGACCTGTCTGGAGCTTATAAGAGACCAGTCTAGAGCTTATCAGAGTCCAGTCCGGTGCTTATTAGAGTCCAGTCTGGAGCTTATCAGAGTCCAGTACGGAGCTTATCAGAGTCCAGACCAGAGCTTATCAGAGTCCAGTCTAGAGCTTATCAGAGACCAGTCTAGAGCTTATCAGAGATCTGTCTGGAGCTTATCAGAGACCTGTCTGGAGCTTATAAGAGACCAGTCTAGAGCTTATCAGAGTCCAGTCCGGTGCTTATAAGAGTCCAGTCCGGAGCTTATCAGAGTCCAGTCCGGAGCTTATCAGAGTCCAGTCCGGAGCTTATCAGAGTCCAGTCTAGAGCTTATCAGAGACCAGTCTAGAGCTTATCAGAGATCTGTCTGGAGCTTATCAGAGACCAGTCCAGAGCTTATCAGAGACCAGTCTAGAGCTAGACTGGAGCTTTCTGAGCTTATCAGAGACCAGTCTAAAGCTAGACTGGAGCTTACTGAGCTTATCAGAGACCAGTCTAGAGCTAGACTGGAGATTACTGAGCTTATCAGAGACCAGTCTAGAGCTAGACTGGCGCTTACTGAGCTTATCAGAGACCAGTCTAGATCTTATCAGTGACCAGTCTAGAGCTAGATTGGAGCTTACTGAGCTTATCAGAGACCACTCCAGAGCTTAACAGAGACCAGTCTAGAGCTTATCAGAGTCCAGTCCGGAGCATATCAGAGTCCAGTCCAGAGCTTATCAGAGACCAGTCTAGAGCTTATCAAAGACCAGTCAAGATCTTATCAAAGACCAGTCCAGAGCTTATCAGAGTCCAGTCCAGAGCTTATCAGAGTCCAGTCTAGAGCTTATCAGAAACCAGTCTAGAGCTTATCAGATAACAGTCTGGAATTTATCAGAGACCAGTCTAGAGATAGACTGGAGCTTACTGAGCTTATCTGAGACCAGTCTAGAGCTTATGAGAGACCAGTGTGGAGCTTATCAGAGACCAGTCCAGAGCTTATCAGAGACCAGTCTAGAACTAGACTGGAGCTTACTGAGCTTATCAAAGACCAGTCTAGAGTAAGACTGGCGCTTAATTAGCTATCAGAGACCAGTCTAGAGCTAGACTGGAGCTTTCTGAGCTTATCAGAGACCAGTCTAAAGCTAGACTTGAGCTTACTGAGCTTATCAGAGACCAGTCTAGAGCTAGAATGGAGATTACTGAGCTTATCAGAGACCAGTCCTGAGAAGTTTGTAGAATGGAGCTTATACTGACTGTATCAGAGACCAGTCTAGAGA
>UELW01000136.1:0-48632 GCA_900490495.1 Danionella dracula
TCTAGGGTAAAACGTTCTGGTTGCTATGGAGGGGTCAGTGACATCATATAATGTCCCTATCATCAATATGAGTTTTAGAAGACAATCCTCATGTCTTAACTATTTTCCTAAGTTGTGATATAGATCTTTGAAAACTGTTGCTAGGGTAAACGTTCTGGTTGCTATGGAGAGATTAGTCCATCCATCCCATCCATTTTCATGTCGGCTTTCTTCTCTTTCGGGGTCTCCACAGCGGAATGAACCACCAACTCTTTTATCTTGTGTTTTATGCGGCGGATGCCCTTCCAGCTGGGAAACGGAGAGATTAGTGACAACATATAACATTCTGCTCATCAATGACTTATACAAGCCAATCCTCGTGTCTTATCTTTTTTTCCTAATCTGTGATATAGATCTTTTGAAAATGCTAGCCAGTTTAAACAGTCTGGTTGCTATGCAGGGGCTGGTGATATAATAAAACTCTCAGCGATATCCCAGAATCCTTTAGTGGAGTAAGTACGAGGAGATATAGCAACCCGAGTCAGACCAGTTTAAAAAGAGTTTGAGTACGCAGCTTCAAGCGTCTAGGAGGAGATAGCATCAGAAATGTTGATATACAATAATTCGTTTGAAAGCTAGAACAGTTTGTTTCAAGAAATCAATTATTTCTAGCAGAACCTCTAACAGCATGTTGCTTACAGTGAGTGTGTACTGAGTGGGCGTCATCTTCTCCAGGTCCCGGTCCAGAGGGTAAAAGTCCTGATGGAGGGGGCAGCTTCTGTCCCAGAGCACCGGCGGCTTCAGAACATAACCGCAGTGACCGTTCGCCTCAAACAGCGCCGCGTTCAGCTGCAGGGGTAGATCTAGAGCAGAAGAACCTCTCCTTTAAACACACTATAGATTACATTTTTGAACCCTGGGTTAATGCAAGTCAAGTAAGCAAATACAATTTATTTCTATAGCACATTTCAAGGCACACAAAAAGTGCTTACAATAAAACAAATACATTAAAAATAAGACTAGAACATGGAGAAACTTAGAAATACACACATATTAAAACTAGATTTAAAAAGCTTTAGTAAATAAAAAGGTCTTCAGTCTTGCCTAAACTGGGTTCCGAATGATTATCTGGAGGAGCTTGTTCCGAAGCCGAGGGGCTGCTACAGCAAACGCTCGCTCCTACATTGAGTTTCGCTTAGTACCTCCAGAGTGCTCTTCTCAGCTGACCTCACAGAATGGACAGGAACCAGCATTTCGGAGATGTACTGGGGGCTGGAGCAGTTGTAGCTCGATACGCTTGCAGCAGAAGTTTGAACTGCATCCTGAACTTGACTGGAAGCCAATATAAGGAGGCCAACACTGGGGTGATAAGCTCTGATCGCTTGACCCCAGTGAGCAGCGTTCTGCACCAGCTGGAGTCTAGAGATGAACTGTTTTGGGAGTCCTGAGTACAGAGCATTGCAGTAGTCCAACCATGATGTAATAAAAGCATGACTGACATTTCAGGTCAGCAGCAGATGAAATGTACCTCAGTCTGGTGATAAAGCAAAGCTGATAAAAAAATTAAAAAAAAACTCAGCTTGTTAAAACTCAGCTCTGCATCTATAATAATTTCTGACCTGAGGAGAGACAGCTGCAAATAGAGACCCAAGATCTCCAATAATAGGGTCACAAACTTTCAGAATGACAAAGACAATAACTTCTGTCTTTTCTGTCGTTCAGCTTAAGAAAGCTACAGCTGAGCCATTTCCTGATGTCAGCTAGACAGGCCTCGAGTGGGGCGCTGGACTCATCGGCCTTCAGTGAAAGTGAAAAGGGAAAGTGAGCAGTTGGTGGATCTGGGGATTGAACCAGCAACCTTCCAGTCACAAGTCGATCTCCTTATACAGCAGAACACAGCTGCCATGAAAGTATAGCAGAGTATCATCAGCGTAACAACAAAAGAGATATTATGACGCATTATAATATCGCCTAAAGGTTTAAGTTTAATGTCAAAAACATTAAAAAGTAGAGGGCCCAGGATTGAGCCCTGCGGACCTCCACAGGGAAGTGGGGCATGCAGCAGAAGATGAATGCGTGGAAAGCTTCACAGAGAAAGTGTGGGGACTTATGATCTGAGTCAATAAAATGATCTGAACGTCCCATCACTAGAGTACACACTTTCAGTAATCTTTCCACCACTGAATTTGACCAAAAAAATCAACGTAGTTTGTTGTAACCAGAGCAGTGCTTCAAGTGGACAACAAGACGTGGACCTCAATTTCATGGAGGTCCAAACAGCTCCTCCTCTCTCTATCCATTAAAATGTGATTTATGAACAATAGAGCAACTGTAACAGGAGGGTTGAGTGCATTAGAAACAACTGTATGAAAGAGACGCCTCCGTACCGTCCGTCTGATAGTTGAGGGCCACCAGCTGGATGCCGTGGAGCCAGAAGAGCAGAGGGTTGGGGTTGGCGGAGTCGATGCGGGTGGCCGCCGGATACGTGCGCAGCAGCTGGCAGCTCGTGTGCTGGATGAGCTTCTGCGAGTAGCGGCGACACAAGCGCTTGGCTGCGTTCTCGTTGACCGAGGAGATGTGGTAGCACTTGGGCGTGCGGATGATGGAGCTCAGAGAGGTGCTGGGACTCAGAGCCAGAGATGGAGGATCCTCAGAGTTCATCCGGATGCCCTCCAGAGTGGCTGCAAGAGGAGAACGGGTCTGAGATTTTAAAAAGTGTGCTGAGGACCTTCTGTGATGCGGTTTGATTTGTGTTTTAACCTTTTAAATAAACTCGACTACTGTCAGGTTCATTATTCAACGATTTGTGAAACAAGACAAGTTAAAGGGGTCATGGAATGTATTTTTGCATGTCTAATTAATGTCCAAATAAACAGATTTTGCTTTCTTTTTACTAAACATAAAAAAAAACATTTTAATGTTTTAACACATTGTATCTAACTTGTGATTAGACCATCTCCATCCCTCCACGCAATTACATCTGAAACTCTTGCTCAGCATCCGAAACTCTTCTCGCGCTCAGCTCGTCTGCACACTCACAAGAGTTCACAAGCGTCCCGGAGACCTTCGGTGATGCTGTTAACTAGTGTTTTAACTTTTTTTTAATAAAGATTGCTAATGTCAGGCTCATTATGCTAAGATTTCTGGATGACGTGTGAACCCAGAGAAAATAAAGGGGTCTTAAAACTGATTTTTTTTGCACCACTCAGCACCACTCAATGTTTAGTTTTGTTTTTTTGTAGATTTTTGCTATTAAAAAATAAATAGTATTTTTGGTTATAACACATTGTACCTTATTTAGTATAACTCTGAGGGGGCGGGACTTGTGATTAGTTATTCTCTATCCCTCCGCACGATGACATCCGTAACAAGAGTTCACAAGCGTCCCGGAGACCTTCGGTTGTTTGGCTGTTTGATTACTTTTTTTAACTTTTGTTAAAAATGACTACTAGAATTATGCTCATTATAGTCGTAATTATTTTCCTTTGGACTACTGTAACTACTGTATGTTGGGTTTTCTCAAATCTGTCTTGAGTTCTCAAATCTAATATGAGTTCTGCGGCGACTCAAAGGAAAAACAAAAAAGTGAACACACCACCATCCCAGCGCTCATCTCTTGTCACTTACTTCCTGTTAAACACCACATTGAGTTTAAAATCTTGTTATACGTTTTTCTCCGGAAACAGCCTCCAAAGTATCTTTTGGAGCTGCTGCATTTCCTAAATCAGTCTCGGCTCTCTGGGGCCTTTCAGACTTGCATCTATGTTCCGTTCCCAAAAACACGAGGCTCTGGGAACGGTTGATTGTAGCGTGTGTGCAAGCAACGCTTTTATTCCAGGAGGAGTTCCCGAAAGCGCTCTCTGAAACGCTTCCGCGGTCGAGCGGAGATCTGGGCGGAGCGTGTGGATCACAAGAGGAAGCTGTCTGCGCTTTTTTTCACGACTCATAAGTGTCTAATTATAACTTGTTTTCTTTAATGTTCTATAAAAAAAAAACAAATAAAAATGTAAGTAATAATATCGAGTGATATAAATAAACACAACGTATATTAGGTTCATTAGCCTTTCAGTTAGGCTCATTTAAAAAAAGCTGAAACTTTGCATAAAAAAAATCAATTCAATTGACTTTTGAGTAATTTAAGTAATTGAGTAACTTAGTTTTTTAACTTTTAGTTTTCACTACCTTGAGAACGAATTTTTATTTTTAAACCTTTAGTAATTGAATAAAACAGTATATTTATAATGTGGCATCTGACAAAAGGTCCAGCTTTTTTCAAAACATCACTAAGCTAAAAATAAACTGTTAAATGCCTCGACTGGTGACCGTAAAAGTGCATCCTTTAAAGCTTTCTACTCAGAGACGCTTTTTCAGACAAAGTGCACATGCTTGTTTTTCCTGGCTGGAAAGATCTCAGAGAAGAGTATTTTTTTCAGAATAATGAAAAAGTTGAGAGCTCTTTTTCCCATGGGCGCTCTAAGTGGGTGTTCTGCTTCCTGCGTGCCGTGTGCAGCGGTGGTCGGTCGTACCTTTCCCTGGAGCTCGAACCAGCGTCACTGCCTCCCCGGGGCTCCCGCGCACTGGAGTGCTGCCGAAGATGGACTTCCGGGATTTTCTGTCTTTTCCTCGTCCAGAGCTCGAAGGGGAGAGCGTGGAGAGGCCTGATTCCCACGCACACACACGCATGCGTGCACGCACACACACACACACGCGCACACACACACACGCGCACACACACACACACACACACACACACACACACACACACACACACACACACACACGCACACACGTAAGACACATGGAAGAGGTCATGGCTGTAGGGTGCACACTTCTCAAGAGCAAGTCTGCTTCAGAGAGCCTCTGAGAACCTGAAGCTCTTTTAACTCTTTAAGTCTTGTAAACTTTGTAAAACTGAAAATAGAATACATAAGCATTTTTAATTTAAGATAAACAAGTTATTTGTCAACTAAAATACTTCAGGCGTGACCGCAAATGATCTCACATTTAATATAGAGGGCGCTTGCAATAACCTTCAGAACAAATACAAATGTTCTAAGCATAAGAATCTGAAACTCTCATAAAGCTAATATATTAATAGAACTTAAATGTAAACTAAATAAACCAACTGTGACTTCGGATCAACTTAAATCGAAGATTAGCTTCAGCTCCGAAAAACTGAATATGACATCATCATTAGGAGACAAAAGTACTGTTCGTGCGCACTAGGGGGCGCCAAAACATCAAATAAATCATGAGCATAAGTTAGTGTACTTTGAATCCCCAATGTAAGTCGTGCACCCCCTTTTCATCCCACTGCAGTGCTTCCACCACGCCCCCTGCTGGGTTTTGCTTGTTGGCGCACACAAAATCCACCCTTTTCTGACAAACACGTTCACCTTTGGAAGCCAAAAAAAAATGCATTTGGCAAGCTAGTATTAAAAGTGGATGCAGTGATGCTCCTCGCCATTGGTCGGCGCTCATGTGTAGTGATATGTTGCTTGTGAACAGAACGAATCTAACTCTTTAGTAATAACTCGGTTGAAGTGCGGATTACACTGTTAATAAAGAGAAGACACAGATAAGCATTTTATTTACTCAGATTAGTGGTATTTTGGGGGTTTTGTCATAACGTTTTGCAAATAGATCAGTTTTTTTCCCAATATGAGTGATCCAAATGAATCGTTCAAATAAATTGTTCGCATAATTGAACGAAGCACGAAGATGAACAAAACTTTCCATTACTGAGCGACAGCAGATATATAAAGATTTATAATCTTTAAAGGCTTTAGTGAACAACTCTTGATGGTTGAACTCCAGCGATACGAGCTTCTGGATGTTTATAATCTCATATATATTGGTCTCTTCCTCTGCTGTTCCTCTCGTAGTTCTTCAGCCCTGTTTTCTGTCGTGAGATTGAAGCAGGAGTGAGTATCGAGCGCCATCTAGAGGCACTTTCATGTTTCGTTCACGTCATCAGAGCTTCAGCTCTCATTGGTCGTTCTCTTGAGATAAACCCGGTCCTTTATGGCAGCGCTGAGCTTTTATTCGTTCGCTCCCATCGCTCGGAGAGATGTGTGATGAGCCGTCGGCTCCTGTGCTTTTGCGATTGAGGTGTGTTCACGCACTTAACTTCTTGCCAAATTTTGGATAAATGTGTTTTGACCTTCAGTCAGCGTGTACGCTTTTCAATCAGATGAGCTGCATTAGTGCTTCTTCTGATTGGTTAGTGGGCGGATATGCGGTCAGCGGGCGTGGCTAGAGACATTGAGTCGTTTTGCACTTGCTGAAAAAGAAAACAGCATTCCATAAACATGAACCGATCTGAAGACGACTCGAGGCGTGTCTGTGATGAGGGAACTTTAGGGATACTAAAACATGCCAAATGTCTGAAACATTGAGTTTACATGACACAAGCTCATTAAACAGTCCTCCTCAGTCATGCTTATACTGCAACTATTTTACTTTAGTTGACTGTGATTGATAAATCACAAATGAAACAGACATGAACTCAGAGCGTTCAGCTCAGGAGAATTGTAACCTGGGAACTTGATGGCTTGGCAGTAGATGACCAGATCCGAGAGCTCCTGAGCGATCTGCCGGTTCTCCTTCTCGTTCTGGGGCAGGTAAAACTCCTCTCCGAGCTCCACATCAAACATCTGCGAAGACACAGATCTTTATTCAGACTCAGTTTTCAGCAGAACGCTGCTCAGAGTCGAAACTCACCTTCCCCTTCATCCCCGCTTTCTTAATCCGCTTCGGCAGCTCATCGTTGGACTCGTACTGAAGCTTCTCCGTGGAGGACTTTCCTTCAGGTTTGTCATCCAGAATGTTGTCTGCAAATAGTAAAAGCTCACTCAAAAATAAGATATTGAAATGAAAAATATATATAAATGAAAAGACTTATCTAAAACATAAAACTTGAGGGAGAAGTCCCAAAAATGAGAACTTTTGCATTCATGTAATAATTGTTTTATCATGGACGATATGATATTGGCCAAAGTAGTTTATCCGCAATTCTACTGATTACTGTAGCTTACTCGCTAGCTAAGAGAGCTTCACAACGCTCACTCATGGAGCAGCAACTGAAACAGAACTGTGAAATAGCGGTGAAAGTTCCAATAGCTAGGCTCTCTATCTTTGAGGACAACGAAATGTAATAAGTTAAAGGTCTTAAAGTGTCACAATCTAACCGCCGCGTCATTGCTGAACATCTTTTCAGGACATCGACGTTAACATCCCTCCTCTGATCGCACAAAGAACGCTTGCTCTGAATTTCTTTCTTCAGGATATCACATTGCGAAGATTTCCACGTCAAGTGAAATCAAGAGTTGGCGCTGCCCCGCGCTCCCCTGCCTGCGGACACCCATCGCTGGCTCTCGAGGGGAAGCGTATGGGAAAGAACAAAGTCTCGTCTCACAGAGAGCAGAGCAGGGCCTGAGAAACCAGATGGCTTTGTTTTTCCGTCGCTGACGAATGCGTGCCTCAAGTAAGCTCCGGCCTCCATCAAAGCACAGAGAGCAAGCAGCCTCCGGACCGGCCATCGCTTTTTATTTTACTGTCTACAAGTCCCACACACAAGAAATCAACAGCGTTAGAAATAGAAACTAAAGCTTATAATATTATAATATATTAAATATTGTATTTGTTGGCAGTTACGAAGATCAGACAATATTAGATTTACATAAATGGTCACATGACACACATTTCACATTTTTATACATTTTAAGTTTCTGTCTATTGATATTCCCAATGTTGTAACTTAGCTTTCGTGGCTAATTAGCCAGCTATCTTTTAGAGACTAAGAGCAAGGGCTCCTTCTGCTTTCTCTCTCGATGCGTAACAGGAAGCGACTGAACTGCAGTTCACCGAGCGGCCTCTAGAGGCTGCCTCCAGAAGTGAGCAGGTTCTCATTCACTCCAATGTTAAAACTGACCAACTTTGGAGCTGAAAAAACACTCCATCAGGTTTGTTGATTCAGATTTCTAGTTTTCATCTTCATGAACACTATGAAGAGGGTGAATTATTTTTACACTTATTTATGGTATATAAAATGTAAAACATTCAGCCAATCAGACTCCTTCACTACGGCCATGTCCCACCTCTGTTTCAGTGCTGCTCCGGCATTTTGAGCTTCATTTGACTTTGAACCCTACGGGTGACGTCACGAATACTCCGTCCATGTTACATACAATCAATGTTAAAGAGGCAGTATGTAAGCTTGTGGCCTAAACTGGAACTGCAAGCACATAAAAATACAGCAGCCCCCTCCAGAATAACGTTTTCCACTTTACACTTCTCTGTTTTCAGGAGCATTTAAAGATTACTTATGTTACAGTTCGTACATTCTGCACCTTTAAAATGCAGAGAACAACACAGCACAGGTGAATAGCATCATGCGCACAAGCTTTTTTTGCAAGCAGTCACACAGCAAGAACACAATCACAGAACACGCTAACATGTGTAGCTGACGTGACCTCCTGTGATCAGCTGGACGTGCAGAACATTAAGCAGATCTGCAAGAAAACGTGCATCTGCTCAGGGAGGTTCACTGTCCGGCGTGCGCGCAGCATAAAACGCAGTTAACAGGAGAATTATTACTCACTCCTTAAAAAAATACTATCTTGTATAAGCACTGAAATTCAAATATTAGTTGCTAAAGCAGTGGTGGTAAACAAAGCAAATACTTGCGTTCAAGTAGAGATACACTGGTAAAATAGTATAGCTCTAAAAGTAAAAGTGCTCCCTTAAAAATTTTAAATGTAAAATTACAAAAGTATTTGCCTTAAAATGTACTCAAGAACCAAAGTACTTTGATTTATTACAGCTATAATATTCCATTATTATTTTTGTCAAGATTTTGCTTAAACAATGTGTGAAAAGACTTTGCCACTTAGGCCTAAAGCATTCATCATTGCAATATTTATCTTAAACTGTGACGAGCTGAATGAAAATGTGCGATTGATTCCCAGAGACTGCATTCTTTTCCTGATTCAGGACTTTTATTGTGGAAACTGTGTGTGACACTAAAGACGAAGACGGAGCATTTGGACCAATCAGGAATTAGCAGTATGTCAGTCCCGCAGCTTGTGAAAACTACATTTCCATCTCAAAATCCATTTTTTTAATGACACGAGAAAAATGAGAAATTCACCTGAAATCCATTAATTTTGTTCTCACACAAAACCAAAAAAATGGGAAACTGCATTAATCACATCCTTTTCCTGCTTCGGGACTTTTATTGTGTAAGTATGTTTGACTCAAAATGCTGACGGAGCGGCTGGACCAATCAGGAATAAGAAGTATATCTCACCCACGTGTGAAAACGACATCTTCAACCCAAAATCCGTTTTTTAAGTGCACAAGAAAAACAATAATTTGACCTGACAACCCGTAATTTAGTTTTCAAACAAAAACGACTCCCTTTTTGCAGAGTCTGAGCGAGGCCCAAGAGGAAATGATCGAGGTTGAGGCGTGTGTTCACTGGGGGAGCAGCTAATCACCAGGAGGCTAATAAGTACACTTTCTTTGCAATAAAAACATCTGTATTGTTTGTTTCGTTATCAAGAACAATGATAAAGTCCATTTAAAACTGAGTCAGACACAAAAACGTCTCAATTCGAGACTCAAGTATTACAGCACCAAAACATGGCGGGTACCAAAACAAGCCTGTAGCCAATCAGCAGAAGCTATTCAGATACATCAGTGTTTCTCAATTATTTTCTGTCACCCCCCCAGGAAGTAAAAAACATCTTGCACCCCCCCGGCGCAACTATAAATAATATTATTTGTCTTTAAATGTGTTATAAGTACACCTCTGCATAACACAGTATCCTTATTAACGTATAAGAGAAAAAAGAAAGAAATATGGACCAACTTACAACAAAGAATAGCTTTATTAACTGTAGCAGAAAAGATTTAAGGCGCATCTGAAATGTAAAAAAACATTAAATCCTTAATAAAACTATAAACATTGTTTGACTGATCGTGATTGCTGCCAATATTCGGCTCGTTTTCACTGAAAAAACTCAAGCAGTTTATCAGCGTGATTGGAGCGTAATGTCTTTAAGTGACTCCTTCATTTATTTGGCTTCATGCTGTCCGCTGCAACATGTTTAGACTCAGTAAGCACACCTGTCTCTCCTCGTCTCCCACCGCAGTCACAGTGAAGCCAAGCGCTACAAACGCGTCATATTTCCTCGTCTTAGCTTTCGGGAGACTTTCGTTTGTCTCTTTATCTCCTTCTCTCTCCGTCTGTCTTCTACACTTCGTGTCTACACTTCACACTCTGCCAATGAGAGCGCCACTGCCCCCTAATGTAGTGGAGTGGTACTGCACTTTATTCTAGAACAGTACAAAAAAAATAGAAGAATAAAAAAGAATAAAAAAGCATAAAACGCGTCCCCCTTGACGGAGCCCCACTATTTGAGAACCACTGAGATACATAATAGCAGAGGTGCTATTAGTGTAGAAGCATCTTCGTTTTAAGGATTTCAGATTAACATTTAAGCCTAAAGATATTTAAGCCACTCATCAAGGCACTGACTTTGGTGCAAATCCATCCAGTCTTCACAGCTAACTTTAGTTTGGCGAAGACCCAAAGATAG
The DNA here is from genome assembly GCA_900490495.1 of Danionella dracula. NCBI lineage: Eukaryota > Metazoa > Chordata > Actinopteri > Cypriniformes > Danionidae > Danionella > Danionella dracula. The sequence continues at coordinate 10,584 of UELW01000136.1, forward strand.
CGCCGTATTTTACAAGCTGTCAGCTACCCAAAGCTCTCAATTACCTTTACCTTCCTGGCCATAAGAGGCTGTGGAAGCATTGAGGACATCGGCTGAGAAAGAGAAGAAAAAGAGGAGATGGAAAGAGAGAGAGGAGGGGGAGAGGAGAAACCGTCAGCCAGCTACAGAAGGAAAGTGGCATCATGAGAAAAGTGAAAGATCATGCCCGGGGCTAGAGAACAGAAAACAAAATTCCGCTCAAGTTTCTCAGAAATGCTGTCGATTCGAATAAAAATAAGGGACAGCTTTCGTTGCTCACCATCGGAGAGAGACTCGTAGTCATAATCGTACTCGTCTTCCTCCTCCTCCTCGTCCTCGTTGTTTCCCAGGGACGCGGCGCTGCCGTTGTTGGCCTGCGCCTGCATGTGCGCCAGCTGATGAGCCTGAGGGACAGAGAAAAAACACTAGAAGTATTGCGGCCATGCGACGAGCCTAGAAAACATAATCTAATTCATTAGAGAATAAAGTTCATTCTCACCAACACTTGCAATTTATCAAGCACCTATTTCAAGCTATCGGTTGTTTGTGCTATTCTGCAAAAACAACACAATCTGGCTATTATTGTATCCTCTTGTAAGACTTAATTGATAGTTGGAGATATTTACATATTAAAAATAAATGAAATGTTTTAATAGGTTAATTAGACGCCAATCCCCCTATTACTGTGTGTATTTGACCTTCAAGAAACCAGAACATAATACTTGGATTCGAGTGAAAGCAGTTGCAGACAGTAAATAGACACCGTCTCTTTAAGAGCATTTGCTTACAAAAGACATTTTTGAGCTTGTTACTGTAAATATATCACGCTTTATACAGGATACAGAGCAGATATTTAACAGAAAAGCACTTTCAGATGTAAGATGTCAAAGATTAAGCATATATGAATAACTCAATATTGTATGCTTTCCCAGCGATGGGTTGCGGCTGGAAGGGCATCCGCCGCGTAAATCATAAGCCAGAGAGTTGGCGGATCATTTCGCTGTGGCGACCCCGAAAGGGAAGAAAGCTGACATGAAGATGAATGAATGAGTATTGTATGCTAGAACCTTTTTATTGTAAAGTTGTAAAAAAAAAAAACAATATGAGAAGGCTTCCTGTGATCATATCCGTTAAGTTTTGGATATAAAAATAAGGGACATTTTCTGCCAATCCTGAGAAACATTATCGCCGTTACATTTGATACGCAATGTTCAAAAGAACGGATGCAATTAAAAACACTTAAAGGAGCGGTAAATTAATCAATATCCACATATTTAAAAAGCAACGTCTGTTCTAACTTTCTGTAAAGTTAACGTGGAGTGTCCTCGAGCTCTCATTGACAGATAAAAACATGATAAGCTGCTTCAGCAGCGACAGCCTCAACGACTCGACCCCGAGCTCTGTCCTCGCTAACACGTCTGAATAAAAGAGTTTTGAGATCAAAATTACTTTTTGTTTCTGAATTTTGAGGACGAGGAGAGTTTCGTCCATCGCACCAGTTAGTGACATCTGTTCGGGGTCCTGTGTGTGACATCACTTCCTGCTCCATCATCATACATCTACAACTCACATCTTTGTCCTTAAATGAACTAAAAGTACTTGTTTTCATCAACGTATAAATTACTTATACGCTCTCGCTTAACCGTTTAAAATAGCAAGTCATTATTTTGGACACATTTTCTGAATGCCTTTGGCAGAATTTAGATTAAATAATCTAGATTAAAAAATGAATCTATGCCCATCCCAAATTAAAATATAGCAGTAATTCTCATATCCCATTCTAATAATCCAGTATTAGTGCGTGAGAAATGTAGAGAAATCGCTAAATGCATGACAGGACGTTCAGACCAAGCGCTGAACACGCAGACAGAACGCGTCTCCGGCGCCTATCTGACGTCTTTCAAACCCGCGGTGCACTCGCGCGAGGACGTCCGCTCCGAGAACGGCGTGGAACTAAGCGCGAGGTCGCCGGGAGAGGATCGAAAACGACGAGACCGGAGCAAACCTGCTGCTGACCCTCTCTTTCTCTCCTCTCCTTCAAAAAGTGTCTCTCAACCCTCTCCATCTCTTCCTGCACGCTGCCCTCGAATAAATAAACTAGTTTTAGTTTTAGTTTCCAGATGGATAATAATACGAGTTATTCATTCTGGCTGAACACAAACTGTGATGTTTGTCTCCTCTTTTGTTGTTGCAAATGTTGCCGTTTCATAAAACAAACAGTCATTTCACTACAAGAGCAAGCGTCTGATTGGTTGGCGCGCAAACGAACTTTCGCCTGAGTATAACATATTCCTACTGCCGCGATCAGTCTGGTTTGCCGCGCCTCGTCTCTCGCGGCATTCGCGTCCCCCGCGCCGCATGCTCCGGACCCTTTGCACCACATGCTCCGGACCCTTCGCACCACATGCTCCGGACCCTTCGCACCACATGCTCCGGACCCTTCGCACCACATGCTCCGGACCCTTCGCACCACATGCTCCGGACCCTTCGCACCACATGCTCCGGACCCTTCGCACCACATGCTCCGGACCCTTCGCACCACATGCTCCGGATCCTTCGCACCACATGCTCCGGACCCTTCGCACCACAGGGAGCCTTATCGTGTCTTTACATAGACTTTACATTGCAATCAGCCGCTCTTCCCGGATCACTCGCGCTTGGTGTGTGAGCAGCATTAGACTCCAGTGATGATATAATACAGGACATTTACTGAAAAATACTAATACAGGACAACAACAGGAAAAAGGGGTAAAATGCAGTAGTTTCCCGGCCAAAACGGGACTCTTGACCCTGATGCATCTCTTAATGATTAGTGATCAGCTGCAAAATTCCTGATCGGAAAAACTAATAATCTCAGCAAATTTCTTTAAACACGTCAAAAAAAAAAAAAAAAAAAAAAGCTTAGCGCATCCTAGCTAAAACACTCCTCTGGCGTACCTTTTGTTTGAGGATATCCACCGGAGCCTGGTGAGCTTTCAGCTTCTTGTTTTTCAGGAGGATCTTCCCTCGGAGCTGCAGCGGAGACGGAAGCAGAGGCTCGTCCGCGAAATCGCTCTCAAACAGGAACTTGGTCACCAGCTTCTCCCCGAACACCGTCTACGGAAGACGACATCCAAAGCATGAACGAATCGCCAAGCAAGCGTTCGAACGGGATCGGGCGGAGGAAAAAACCTTAAAGATCTCGGCCATTTTGCGCTGCTGAGGCAAAGAGCAGTGATTCTCGATGGACAGAATGACCGGCATCTCGGAGTTAACGAAGGCTGAGCGGCTGACGGCCTCCACCACGTCCTGCAGGACACAGAAGCAGAAGCAGATCAGTCCGCGTCCCTCGTCTAAGCAAAGCTGTAAATGCTTACGTTTAGATTCAAAATCATTTTCTTATTTTAGGAAGATTTTTAGGGTATCGATTATTTACCTTTTTTAAGAAAATATGAGTCTTTCGGAGAAAAAAATCATATTAAGAATTTTTTTTGTGAAATAAGAAACTCTGTAAAACAAGCGGTTGACTTTGACACTCATTTTAAAAGAAGAAGAAATTTAGACTTTAGAATTTAAACATGTTCTTATTTCAAGAATGTTAATGTGATTTTTTTGAGAGATCAATGTTAAATACTGATAAAAACACTCATCATGAAAAAAAACGTTAATGTAGTTCAAATCTCTTTAGATCAAGTAAAACATCTGACAATGGGGTAAGAACATTTGAATACTTGAATTAAAGTTTACTTTTAAGAATATACCAGTTTTTATGTAGTAGAATTAAGCACAAACATTTTTCATGTAGTACTGTTTCTCCTAAAATTGTAATTTACATGATTTAATAAAATAAATAAACTCTAGTTCTAGTTCTAAGACCTTAAACTCTGAGGAACTAAAACTAAGCACAAACATTCTTGAATGAAAGCTGGTGTCCCTAAAATATTAGCAAAAATTTCTCATTTTAAGACCAAATCATATTATGACTTCCTTGTTACGGTTTAGTCTTCATTAAAAGAAAAACATCCAAGTTTTTAGACAATGTGTCTAGTTTTAAGACCACTTATGACAAGATACAAGATGAATTATTCTAGATTAACTGAAGTCTTAATTTCTAAATGGTTTGAAAAGGCTTGTTTTGAGAGTTTTTGTCTATTTTTAGAATCGAACAACATTTGTTGTAAGCTAGACGTTTTTGCTTCATTTTCGCTCGCCTCCTTGGCTGTTTTTTTTACTCGATCTAGGAAGAGTTCATCTATATTTTAGTTTTTTTTTTTGCAGTGTTGATAGGGCGAAAGCAGACCTTGAAAGGGATTTTAGTTGTGAGAGTGTGTCCGTGGTAGATGACGGGCATCCCGTCGTCTCCATCCCAGCAGTCCAGCTCCACGCTGCGACAGCCCTGCAGCAAAACCTGCGAGAAAACCACTCATTTCAAAACAATTCCACGTGTATAGCTTTAACTTAAACGTTCATTTCACCAACAAAAAAATTCAGAAGTACGTAGTACAAAAACTTCACCAATGAGAACATTTTAATCTACCATTAATTCATACTTCGGACAATGAAAGTGACATAAGAAAAGGAAAAATCATATTTTTGATAGGAACAGACCTATAAAGAGATGTTTGTTTTAGTCACGCTTCACCAGAACAAGATTTAAAGGAGAACGAAATTGATTTTTTACATTCTACTGTTCATACATGCCAAATTAGACTGGTATAGCTGTCCAATTTGTGAGAAAAAAACTTCTTTCGTGAAGCCACAATGATACACAAACTGGCGATCTGAAACTCTCTAGATCATAACCTCTGAAACCCCTTCTCTCAATGAGATGGTGAACTAATCTACCACCAGAAGCTCAACGCCTCAAACTCACATCTGAAAACCTCCCTCTTCAAAGCTAGAATGAGTGAGTGAGCGTTTCCAGCCTTGAGGTGTTGCTTGCAGTTGCTCCTATTGCACTTACAAGGCGTTTATATTCGACAGCAGTCTTGACACCGAAGTCGTGATACTGAATTAAAGTTTTAATTGACTAAAATAGCATAAAAATTACTTCACAAAAATACACTTGGTTTAACTTCAGCAAAACTGGCGAAACATTTAAATAAAATCTCCCGTAAATAAAAATACGTTATACAGTCACACATATTTAGCTTTTATTCTGACGTTCCTTTCACTACAAAACACTCAATATAATTACAGTTGGTAATTATTTTACAGTTTTATTATTACAGTTATTTTTGCCACCATATACCATGGTATTGCGTTAAAAATCATATATTTGCATCACCGGTGGGTCTTCAGTCTAACCAGAGTCTAATTCAATACGCTAAAACCTGCCTTAAAATCCTTTAACAATTAAAAATAAAAAAACATTGTTTTTCAGTATATTTGTATATAAGAAAACTTGTTGTATTATTGTATTGTATTATTTTGTCTGAATATTGTTTAAGAGGATACTTATCTATGAGATTTTTATATATTAAATCATAAATTATTGAGCAAATCTCTGAACCTTCGCTTCCTCTTTAATATTGATTGGCTAGAGAAAGAGCGGTCAATCAGAGCATCTGGACCAATGGTGGGACCAGAGCTAGCCCTCATTTACATCAGTGTGAATCCAAAAACAGCATTATTTCTACAGCAGAAACAATGCTTTGGAACTTTTTATTTGAATGTCTTTGAATTTATTTTTACATTTTGGGCAATACCAGTATTATTTCTAAATCCGTGCAAGCAATGATTAAGAACGAAGTGTAATCTTCTAAAAACAGGAAGTAATCAATTGAAAAGGCGGGGGCAAACCAACCAATAAGGCTGATCGTTATGCTACGTTTAGGCTGAGACGAGGCGGGGCGCACCTGGCTGTAGAGCTCCACAGACGACTCCCCCTTCAGCTGATGTCCTGTGAGGTACGTGTTGTGAGACGACTCGATGTAATAGTACGACAGCGGATGCTGCAGCTCCTCCAGGTTCACTTGAGACTCTTCGTTTTTGCAAGCAAAGTTGTCCTTGTCCATCAGGAACCTTTAAAGAGCGTTTAACACTTAGTTCCGAGCACGGCTGGCTCACAATTTCACACCAGATAAGACCAAACCTGGCAAAGCCTTCAAAGGACATCCATCCCATCTGACGCATGTTCGCGGAGGGCTCAAACTTCTAAAAAAATCAGAAAGATGCAATAAAAGTAGGGTGAAGAGTACAGAGAAATACAATTAGAGATGAATTCTGTGTGGCCGAGAGCAAAGATCAGATCAACTGTGGGCTTTGGAACAATTTTCGAATAAAGCCAGAATAGACAACATTTTTACATTTGAGAGAAAGTGAGAGTGCTCATTTATGGTTATATAGATATTCTCGGACAGGGCTCAGGAACCTTTTTGGCTGAGAGCATCGAATGTGCCACATTTTAAAATGCCATTTCATGAGAGCCGCACGATGCGTTTCAAAATAAATAGAAGTAACTGTGTGTATGTTATACCAATCCTTTTTTTAAGACCAATACTTCTTATGTGCCATAAGTCTCTGAATTCTTTTTAATACAGATGATGAGCTGCTGATGTACACGTAAAATGGTGTGAGTATGTATTATCATTAATGTGATTTATGGTTTTGCATCCATTAAAAGTATTCTTGCATCTTAGAAACGTCTGAAAAATTAGAGTTTATCTCATGTGTTAGTGTTGTTTCCTCACCAAAAACATGCCTCGAATCATATTCAGATCGGTTCATCTTTGTGTACTCCTGTTTTCTTTTTCTGGAGCTCAAAACGGCCCACACACTAACCAATCAGATGAAGAGCTAATGCAGCTCATCTCAGTGAAGAGCGTACGCGCTGACTGACCCGGAAGTGAACTGTAGCAGAACCGCGTCGATAAACAATGACAAAAGCATTTTTGGCACCAAGATTTTCTGTGTGATGAAAAGCTAAATGCAGCAGGGGGCGTGATGGAAGCACAGCAGTGGGAGGAACATGGGCTGTACGTCTACTTTGAGGAGCTCAACTATTTGACAAGATTGAAAGAAATGCTTTCGGCAGGAAGCTACCCGACTACGTGATGAAGAGAGCGGAAGTTTACTCATGATTCGAGTGCATCACGCATTATCCAAAAGCATGACCGGTGCACCATTGGTAGGAAACCAATGGATTAAAAAGAGGCAGCCATTAAAAGAGCCTCATCTGGTTTGCGAGCGATAGGTTCCCGACCCCTGCTCCAGGACTTTCTGCATCCTTGTTGTACAGATGTCGATAAGGCTAACTTACTATCTATAACTTATTAACTTATCATTATAGGTCTTACAATCCTTCAGAGAGCTGATCAAACCGCTCCAGAAATCTCTTCAGCGAGCGTCCCTCACCTGTATGATGCCGAGGATCTCGTCGTAGCTCAGATGCTCACGCTGGCAGTTGACCAGGAAATCATTGAGCTGCGCGATGGCCAGTCCCAGCACTCCCAGTGAGGAGTTCTCCACCCCAGTGCCGTTGGTCACGATGCTAGCGGCTGCGATGGCGTCTGAAATCTGCTTCTGGTTGTCAGACATCTGCTGCCGCGTGCGGATGAACAGACCCAGGTCCGAGCCGTTGCGAGTCAGAAGATCTGCGGCAGGAGAGCACCAAAGAGCAGTGTTTCTTTTGCTCATGAAACATTTGCGTCAGAATTTTCGTCAACGAAGAAATTGACCTGACGAAAATAAAATCAGAAATAAAAAATCGAAAATAAAACAAACTAATATTTATGTCAACGAAAAAAAGAACAAAATGAAAACGCTGTTGGCCATTGTTTATTTTAATTGAATCAGAATTGATTTTGGTCACTGATGTTTGGTTTTGAACGCAGGATGCGGGTGAGGAACAGCTCTTATATACACGAGAATACGTAAGGAGCAAATTTACGATCAACAAAATGACTAACAAAAGTCCATCGCCACCCTCTGCGGAGCTGAAATCTCACAAATTACAAACCTGAAGCTCCATCTGCAGGAAAATCCTCCTCACACTCGTGCACAGGTAAGAGTTTCTGCTGATATTTTATCCGTTTCGTTTATTACTGGTTAAAGTGTGTTTTCTTTGACTGATTGTACTGCAGTCAAACTATAGAGTGCTACACATGTCTCAGATTATTCGGAGCAAAGTTACGTGTATGAACACGCCTCGATAGGAAAATCCCGGCGCCGACGGCTCATCACACATCTCTCCCAGCGATGGGAGCGAATGAACAAGAGCTCAGCGCTGCCATAACGGACCGGGTTTATCTCAAGAGAACGACCAATGAGAGCTGCTGCTGCTGCTGAACATGAAAGAGCCACTAGATGGCGCTCGATGCTCACTCCTGCTTCAATCTCACGACAGAAAACAGTACCAAAGAACTACGAGATGAACAGCAGAGGAAGAGACCGAGAAATATGAGATTATAAACATCCAGAAGCTCGAATCGCTGGTGTTCGACCATCAAGAGTTGTTAAATAAAGTCCTCAAAGCGTGTGGCTGCTGTCCCTGAGCAGTGATGGGAAGTTTCATTCAGCTTTGTGCTTCGTTCATTTGATTCTTGTTCATTTAAAAGAACGATTCATTTGAACGAATCAGTTGTATCGTTCATATCTGGGAAAAAAATTGTGAGATTCGCATGAATCTCAGTTCGGAAAGATGTTTAGCGGCTTTAAGCTCGGATGAGTTAACGTAACCTAAACGCTCAACTACTCTTCAATATATTGTGAACTGAACGATCGACTCTAGCTCGCGCCCTCAAGAGATTTTTATTTCTTTCAAGAGTATGTTTCTGTTTCTAACTCTCTGGTTCGTAGGAGGAAAACGACCAAAGAGCTTAACCGGAAGAAACCGCTGGCTCTCTCTGGGAGTGCTTCAAATGAAAAATTTGCCAAAAGATGATGCCAGCCAAAAGCAGAACAAAAACATGAAAGAATCAGATAGATTGACTTCTTCAAGATTCTTTTATATTCCTGCATCACTCCGCTCCTGGTGTCAAACAGCTGAAGATTTATCTCGCTTTCAGAACAAATCAAACCTGTTTACTTTCATTATTTCATGTCTTTCTTTATGTTTCATGTCTGAAGTAGCGACATCCTCAAAAGTGTCACATTTTATTTGTTATTTGTGGTTTTATGTTTGCTCTCGTTACAAACAAATACTTAGTTAATTTAAAACAGAATTTTTTTTTTTATACCATTTTCAAGTTGCAACTTGTCAAAAAAGACTTTTATTCTGTTGACTAAATCTACTGGAGTTGCAGTAGACTAAAATTGATATTTGTTTTCGTCAATAAAATTGTAATTAAAAAAAAAAAAAAAAAAAAAAGAGGACAAAAAGATTCTCAGCTCTAACAATGTTCTGAATCTAATCTGCTCAAACTGTCATCACGAGTTTAAGTCAGTACACAACAATACACAATAACATCAACCAAAAAAAAGAAATACTTAAAACAAATAAATAAACCACACAAGTTTCAAGACTAGACCTAAAGTTTGCTTGGAAAGGTGAGTTTGGAACGGTTTGAAAGAGTTGGTCCGGTCTCTGAGCGCGAGACGGCGCTGCGAGGCTCAAGAACACTCACCGAGATCCGGCTGCAGTCCGCTGAGCTTGTCGTCGATCCTCAGAGAGGTGTAGAGAGGGACGGAGTCGGGCCCCGAGCGGCTGCAGGGCGCGGCGTACGCGTCAAACAGCTCCTTCAGATCCTTCCGGCTGCGGATGCTGCCACACGAGAGAAACCGGCCAGATTCTCCAGAGCACAAGCACAAGCGCGCTTCATACACAGATTAACTTTCATCACGGCTGAGCGATAAGAGCGAAAACATCCCGCCCTCGTTTTTCTTCATAGCAGTCGATATCGATAATTATCACGATGCTGTCAGATCCTTATTTCTGGTTCAAATAAAAGCCAGAAATAAAATCGCTATACATACCGGATAACAAACTGAGGTTTTTAACTATTTCACACTAACAAAACAAGGCAAACATTTTGCTGTAAAATCAAAATCATTACAATAAAAACGATTTTATTGGAAACAAATAAATGAATGAAATTGTTAATAAATTGATCAGTTAAACTGCTAAAAAAAAAGGATTCATAACCTGTAAAAATAGGACAAATATCAGTAACTATAACATTACATTATTTAGTCGAGTTAAAGACATTCATTAGGACTCAGACATTGAAACGTACTGATTTTGTTTATTTATTAAATTTATGAATTTATTATTAAGTTTTCATTCGTTAAAAGTAATTATTTTTTCACATCCCACTTCACTTCAGTCTCTCTCTTCTGTTTTCTGAGTTTTCGTGTTCTGTACACAGGATCTGAGCTCAAGAGAAGATGCTGTTTTGCGGTACTCTTCTGACGTGAGCGTGTAACGATGTCAAATGGACAAAATATAGCTTCGTTGTGTGGGAATAAAATAAAAGTGTTGCAGTTTTAGTCTCTGAGCGGGAATAGAGCGAGCGCTTTATCTCACACGACTCTGATAACGCGGAGAAAACGATCCCGCACACGGCACACAGAGGTTCCTCTAACAACTCTCTGCTCAGGAAGTTATCGATCCCTCTATATTGTCTTATCGAGAAATGAATATCGACGATAATTATCTATATCGAATTATCACCCAGCACTCATTTCAGACAAAATACCGTCTAAAAGGCACAAGTATTGCAGATGTGCTACCTGAACGACTTGAAGAGCTCCACAAACTCCACGAAGCTCATGATGCTGTCTGAGATCATGAGGTCCTGGAAGCCCCTGAAGCAGCCTTTCCCTCGGCCGTGCCAGCTCCGACTGCTCCAGGCCCTGAGGAACCGATCAGCTCTGAGGTTATACGCAGCACCGATTCACACCAACGTGTTCCTTCAAGATCTTCATCACGTTTACTTTCATTAATCCACAGTTCAAAACGATTCTGTGGAGTTATCTCTGAAGCAGGTTTCTTACCCTGGAGCTGTCGCGCTGCTGGGGAGCACGGGGGAGGAGTGAGGGCGAGTCGGGGTGGAGGCGCTTGAGGTGAAGGAGGCAGCAGAAGACGAGGAAGAGGAGGAAGAGAGGGAGGATCCTGGGGACGGGGCTTTGTTGTTGGATGAGGAGAAGGGTCCAGGCTGGCTGACGGAGCTGCAGTCCTCTGCGGAAATAATTAGAGATCTTATAAAGTGCCTGAGCTCAAAGAACATCTCAGCCTGCACGGTAAAACGTGCATCAAAAACCACCATCCATTAAAGGTGTCTCATCACGCATCATCGCTAATAAATATTTGCCCCCTCTAGACGATCACTGCACCCTTAATGACCTTCAGAAGGCAGGATTTATCCTGAACAATGTCTTTGAATCTCCTCCAGAGGCTGAGCTCCTCAAAATTGAGCTGTGTACCCCCCGTTCCTCCCACTTCCACCACGATTACACTATGCCCCCTGCTGGGCGCACCGCACCTGTTACGCTGCTTTCACACTGCGTCCATCATTGCGTGTTCAGTTCAGATCTTTTATTGGAACGTCACAGAGGTACGTCTCTGTGAATGCTTCGATCGTTAGGACATTGGCTTCTTGTTGACGCAGTGTTGGACGCAGAAAACGCACATAAATTGTGTCAAAAAGTCAGAATTTAGTTTAATTTGGGCATTTAAAAAAACTTTTATTTAAAATTTTGTTTTACCTAATTATTTTAGAAGGGAAGAGGAGAGAGAGAGAGAGAGAGAGAGAGAGAGAGAGAGAGAGAAGGAGAGAGCGGAGTGTAGAGAGATCGGAGAAAGAGGGAGGAGAGAGGAAAGGAGTTGAGAGGGGGAGCGGTGAGGAGGGACGAAAGAAATGGAAACCATCAGAAACTAAGACGTGAGAGAGAGAGAGAGAGAGGAGACGAGCGGGCCGGTGGAGAGAGAGAGAGAGTACGATGATGGAGAGAGGTGGGCGGAGATGAACGGGAGACAGAGAGGACTGAGGCGATGGGAATGGAGGAGAGGCGCAGCTCAGATGAGAGAGAAGAGGGAGATAGAGAGGGAGATGGAGAGAGCCACTCTGGAGTGTGACCCGAGTGAGTGAGTGTCAGAGAGGAGCAGAGAAGCGGACTCCGAGAGAATCGATTAAGGCGGGGGGCGCCCCCACGGGGAGAGGAGACGAGGAGAGAAGAGAGTTGAGAGAGAGAGAGACTGATAGAGAGCACGACCCTGAGAGGGAGAAAGACTAGAGGATAGTAAGGACTGGCAATGAAAGAAAGAGGCAGCAGCGATCGAGAGGACCCAGGAGCGACGCATGGAGAGAAGAAGGAAAGGAAAGAGAAAGCCGGAGGAAAGGGGGGAGAGAGCCGAAGAGACAAACTTCGGAAAGGAGAAGGGAGAGCGAGAAAGAAAGAGACGAGGACCGAGAAGGACAGGTAAGGAGGAGGAGAGAAGAGGCAAGAGTACAGGAGAAGGGAGGAGAAAAAGATGAGACAACGAGAGGGAGACGAGAGAGAGAGCAGAGAGAGAGAAGGGGAGAAGGAGGAGGAGGAGAGAGAGAAAGACAGAGAGGAGAGAAAAAGGAGAGAGAGTAAAAGAGTAGGGGAGGAAAAGGAAAGGTATTTAATACGCTGTATTGACGTTGTACAAAACAACAAAAATACTTCATGTTGGATTAGATTTCTACTTTCAAGGTCACCATAGAGGCATAAAAAAAATAAAAATAAAAAAACACACATACAATAAAAAAACCCACAAGTAAAAGTACAGAAACTCCTCAGTGAAAAGAACTTCCTCGCAGATTAAACACTGGCCTGAAGAGACAGATTTCAAGAGAAGTCTTGAAGATAAGAGTTATGAAACACATCTGGAAGGTTAATCCAGAGCACAGCGGCAGCGGAACCAATGTTTCTCCCACCCAAAAGTCTTCTTGGGGGGTCGTAGGGGCTCCAACCAGAGCGAGGAAGAGGAACACCGCGATGTACATAACGACGGCTCGTTCAAACATTTGTATGTTAAAGAGGAACTCTAAAACTAATCTCACCAGCTTCCTCCTGCTCGATATGTTCCAGTGGATCTGACTCCATGCGCCCCAGACTCTCTTTACAGCTCCTGGTCTTGCGTGAAACCATCTCGTCGTCCGTTCCATCTCCACTGTCTCCCTGAAACACAGCAGCGCAGCGGTCAGCTCGTGCAAGCGCAGCAGAAGGACGCCCGGCTCCGGCGCTCACCCGGGCCAAGGCTTTCTTCTTCTTTTTGATGTTGGAGTTCTTCTCTGCGCTCTTGGTAGCCGATCCGGGAGCGCCGGCCCCGACGCTCCAGCGCCGGCCGCCGAACAGCTCGATGGCATGCGCCAGCGTGGGTCCCTCGAATCTAGAATCCTCCTGAAACACAGTCGCAGGGGAGCGTTAGCCATCTGGAGTCTCATAACAACGCGATAGCTTGGAAAACAGACATTATGAAAACGAACATTTGCTTAATTTTGCTCAAATTTACCACCAAACCTTTCGACTACGAGCAAAAACAGATCTGTTTCCGAAACCTTCTAAGAGTTTGTTTATTGTTGATTATCTTATTTGTTCTTGCAAGTGTGGTATTCTGTTAACTGCATGACATATGCATTATTGAGAGCGTCACGGTGGCGCAGTGGGAGCACGGTGGTCTCACAGCAAGAAGGTCGCTGGTTCGAGCCTCAGCTGGGTCAGTTGGTATCTCTGTGTGGAGTTCTCATGTTCTCCTCGTGGTTTACTCCGGGTGCTCCGGTTTCCTCCACGAGTCCAAAGATATACGGAATAAGTGATTTGAGTAAAAACGATTGTTCATAGTGTTTGAGTGAGAATGAGTGTGTGTGGATGTTTCCCAGCGATGGGTTGCGGCTGGAAGGGCATCCGCCGCATAAAACATATGCCAGAGAGTTGGCGGTTCGTTCTGCTGTGGAGACCCCGAAAGGGAAGAAAGCTGACATGAAGATGGATGGATGTATTATTGAATTTATTTGATTATGTATTTATTTAAAAAATCTCCAATTGTCTTCACCGGGAGCCGTTTTCTCGCGGCCATTGAGAACGGAATCATCAAACTCAGCACAGGAGAGAATTACTGAATCATTTTCAACGTGGAGCGATAAACACTTGTAAACATGGCATGAAATCTAGTAAATATACATATATAACAACATGCTATAATAAGTAACGAATGGAAAATATGAGATTAAATTAATTTGACTACTAAGTATGTTAAAGCTTTAAACAAAGAAATAACTTGTTGTATTTGTAAAATCAAGAAATGTATTAAGTTATATGTGGAGCTGCTCGATACGATTTCGAGGTCTTTCACTGTCTGCGCTCAACTAATGTGATATTTATTTGATTAAAGTTAAAGCCAAATTTCACTTATTTTTTGATCGCTAAAGAGAGAGAGAGAGAGAGAGGGAGAGGAAGGATAAATAGAGAGAGAGGGAGAGGGAGGATAAATAGAGAGAGAGAGGGAGAGGGAGGATAGATAGAGAGAGAAAGAAGAGAGAGAAAGAAAGAGAGAGACGATAGAGAGAGAGAGAAGAGAGAGAAAGAAAGAGAGAGAGGATAGATAGAGAGGAGAGAGAGAGAGAAGAGAGAGAGAGGTGAGAGAGAGAGAGAGAGAGAGAGGAGAGGGGAGAGAGAAGAGAGAGAGAGAGGAGAGAGAGGGAGGAGAGGAGAGAGAGAAAGAAAGAAAGAAAGAGAGAGAGAAAGAGAGCGAGAGAGAGAGATACCTACTAGAAACACATTTTTTTAGATAGAGAAAGTAAGATAGAGAAAGTAAGAAAGAGAGAGGATAGATAGAGAGAGAGAGAGAGGGAACAAGGAGAAAGAGAGAGAACGAGAAGAGAGGATAGAGAGAGAGGAGAGAAAAAAGGGATAGAGAGAGAAATAGGAGAGCGAGAAAGAGAGCGAGAGAGAGAGATACCTACTAGAAACACTTTTTTTTTTACAAACAAGTTATTCTTCCTTTATAACCTTCCTTTTCTCCACTACCTCTCATGGTGTCGCGAACAGGATTTCAACCTGTGCAACGAACCTTCTATTAAATAACAGGCATATTTTTACTCTGACCAGTCTCACAGAGTCTAATTAATCAACAGAAATATAGATTTGATCTATGTTTCATTTTAAACCATGAAGTTCCAAAATTTCCCCAAAATATACTTTTTTTTCCTTGTTGAAAACAACTGAAATCTTCCTGAGTGAAGTCTTCTGCAGACAGAGAACAAAGTCTACACGTTGAGATCTTTTAAAAAGCATTCGAGGAATGTGTGGCACTTTATGAACATTAATTAAAAGAGGAATTGATACTTTTAAAATACATTTAAGAGCATGAAATGCTGCTAAATGCAACAAAGTACGAGTTCACACTTTCGTAAAAAAAACAACAAAAAAAACCTACAAAAAAAAACCCAAACCATCAGACACCCATACCATCCACCCCAAAATGAGTGGTCCATAAAATAGAACTCATACAAATCAGTGATGAATATAAATATATAAAGTCTCCTCCCTGATGTTTCTTCAGTCGTCCACATGTTCTGTTTTAGCTTTGAATTTATCAACCAGTAAAAGTTTCTGAAAAACTTTCCCCCGCTCCTCAGCTGGCCAGTGATCAGCCCGTAACCATTCAATGAAGTTCTTTACCTCAAAATCAACTTTTAAAAAGTGTTTAAGTAATCATAGTTTTATATTTTCAGTCATAATGGATATAATGTGTTGAAGATAAAACACAAATCCGCTCAAAAAGGAGCACATGGTTATATCGATGCCATATAAATGGAAAATGCGCACCTGGAACAAACTCACATACTGCTTCCGGAGCCACTGCAGCCTCTGGTCAGGAAACTTGCGGATCTTCCGGATGGAGCTGAGCAGCTCCAGAAGGCCCTCGTGCAGCACCCTCGCGGTGTGTTTAGGTGCCACGAAGTGTAGGAGCCTGTTGTCAGTGGTGTGCAGTCCGTAGAGCAGCGTGATGCCGTTCTCAGCGGCGCTCATCTTACAGAGCTTGTGCTGCAGACACACAAAGTTCACGTCTGCTCCAGAGTGACCCATGAACACCCCTTTAACCACATTAAGGTCCAGGAGTCCATCGGAGAGTCCACACTGAACCGGCTGCCCTACGTGATCCGCCAGGAGGCCCCTGGCTCTCCCGCTCGCGCCGGAGCTGCTTTGAAGCTTGGACCACGTGAGGAAGCAGTTATCCGGCTGCAGACGCAGGTGGCAGCGTGCAGTGAGGTGTGTTTCGGGCTCGTAGTGGATCACAGTCGCTCCCTGAAGCAGGAACTGGTGGACATCAGGCTGGAGAGAGAGCACGTACCAGGGGATGAGCTCCGTGCCGTGGCTGAAGGGTCCACGGATCTCCTCTGGGCTCTGGAGGTCTACATCTTTAGCCAGCTCTGGGGAATCGCCTTCTGAGTCCGAGAGGTCACCGACTAAAAACCTGGAAAACAGCGAACGATGCACGTCAGATTTGTAAATCTGCAGCCTTTTCAAACATTTATTGGCCACGTTTAAATGTGATCAATACTATTTATGTCTGGAGCTACTCTTAAAGGTGCAGCATGTAGGAATGGAACCAAAGGCAATCAGAAGATGTTCATTATGTGTCGAGTGGCGTAAATTTCAAGAAACTAATTTAAAATACAGCCCGTACATTTAAAGGCTTTCAGGTTTAAGTTCACGCTTGAGGTTCAGGTTGAACTTCAGGAGTGTTTAAAATGGACTGACAAGAGTTTTAAAAGTTTGGTAATTTGGTAAGTTTGGTCCAACCGCTCCACTGATGATGCCATCTCCACTGCCCTCCATTCAGCCCTCACCCACCTGGAAACCAAAAACTCGTACGTTAGAATGCTGTTCATCGACTTCAGCTCGGCATTCAATACCATCATCCCCCAACAGCTCATCCATAAGCTGGACCAACTGGGTCTTAACACCTCCCTGTGTAACTGGCTGCTGGACTTTTTGACAGGAAGACCACAGTCAGTCAGAGTTGGCAGCAACTCATCCAGCACCATCATGCTGAACACCGGAGCCCCCCAAGGATGTGTGCTGAGCCCCCTCCTCTTCACCCTGCTGACTTATGACTGCACTCCTACTTCCAGCTCCAGCCTCTTCATTAAATTTGCAGACGACACGACGGTGGTTGGTCACATTAACAACAGTGACGAGTCAGCCTACAGGAGCGAGGTGAGCAGGCTGGCTGCGTGGTGCATAAGCAACAATCTCCACCTGAATGTGGAGAAGACAAAGGAGATCATTGTGGACTATAGGAGAGCACACACCCAGCATGCTCCATTAACCATCGATGGTGCTGCAGTGGAAAGGGTGAGCAGCACCAAGTTCCTGGGTGTGCACATCTCCGAAGACCTCTCATGGAACCATCACACCACATCCCTCGTCATAAAAGCCCAACAACGCCTGTACTTCCTCCGAAAACTGAGAAGGGCAAGAGCTCCACCCCCCATCATGCTCTCATTTTACAGCGGGGCCATTGAAAGCATCCTGACTAGCTCCATCACTGTCTGGTACGGTTCCTGCACTGCGACCTGCCGGAAGTCCCTACAGCGAGTTGTGAAGTCAGCTGAGAAGATTATTGGAGTCTCCCTCACTGGCCTGTCAGCCATTTATGACTCCCGCCTCACCCGCAAAGCCATGAGGATAGCAGGTGACCCATCCCACCCATCCCACTGTCACTTCAGGTTGCTGCCATCGGGGAGAAGACTGCGGAGTCTTCGGGCCAGAACCAGCAGGCTCAAGGACAGTTTCCTCCACTGGGCAGTCAAGAAACTCAACTCCCTCCCAGTCCTCCCCTCCCTACCCAAACCCCCTGCTGCTACGAACTTGGACTGAACCTCACACCTGTACTCTATCTTAAACCTTTCTTTGCACTATTAGCACTTTATGGGTTGTTATTAGCACTTTATGGGTTGTCACTTTACGGGTATTATAGTATATTATTCTACACTGTGGGTTGAGAGGACTGTAATTTCAAATGTGTTGTATTCCATGCGTATATAGCACACTTGACAATAAAGCTGACTTGAACTTTAACTTGAACTAATTTATATCCATACTATACAACCTGTAATTTGAAGGTCCAGCATGTAAGAATTGAAAAAAGTCATTAGAAAATGTTAATTATGAGTTAGTTTTGAGTCGTTAAGATACTATATTCAGTTCAAGTACCAAAAGAACTGAAAGTGTTAGCATTAAAAGGAAACCAGAATTCACATATTTAGGTTAAGACGCACACTTTGAATTTGTGTGTTTGACGTGATGCATTTCCTCACTTGGGCTCTCCAATCTCAGAGACAGAAATTTCGGTTGCCAGATTGTGTTTAACCACGCAGAAGCGTTTACAGTTACGCCCAACAAGAACTGAACCTCCAAACCTACTCAAGATTCGAAAACACTGTCGTGATGACTGGAGAAACTAAACAGGGATAAGAAAAGGAAAAGTGACTCTAAAGTGGTCACATTTCTCCTGAACAAGTGACAACATTAGCGCTAGAGGCGGCAGTGTTTTCCGGGGGATGAGGAGATCAGCTTGTGATCTGAAGGTCCCCGGTTCGATCCTCAGATCCACCGAGTTGAAGGTGGAGCATGTGATGAAACACTTGCTCTCCATCTTCAGCAACCACAGCTGAGGAGCCCTCGAGGAGCACCAGTTCCCCGACTGCTCCCCGGGCCCCGCAGCCATGGCTCCCACTGCTCCGGGTGAGTGCTCACGGTGTGTTTGTTCACTGCTGTGTGTGTGGACACTGGGATGGGCTACATGCAGAGTATGGCTCACTCCAGACCTGACCATCTGCTCACTTTCAGTTTCACTAACAGCTAATCATTTTGGCCAGATTAGAGTTGAGCGTTTCTGTGCTATGGATAACTGTTGCGCATGCTCGGAAATAAATCTGGTCTTCGATAGTCCAGTCACATTCACAAAATGAGTTAACAAATTCTAACAGCTAATAACAATATCATTGCTCTATATGTAGATGCTGTTAAAAAAGGCTTGGCAACAAAATATGAAACAACGTTCTCTTTGAATGCTCTCTAATTCTTTACACAGAAAAAGTGGTGGAAGAACAGAAATGAAACGAGAAGTTTTCCTAAAAAAATGTGATTTATTCACAATATTACCTACAAAATAGTGAAAAAAAATGAGTAATGTCAATTTTTTTGTTGGTGCAAAACCAGTTTTGGCTACAAAACTTACATAGTGCACCTTAAAGTTTCAGTTTTTTTTGCTTTAAAATAAATCGAGAAAGGTGCAAGAACTGTAACAATCCAAGGGTTCTCCTGTTACTCTCTGTCTGGTCTGGTCCAGGCGACGCCACATGTGACCCCCGAGCTGAAACGAGCTTTCCAACAATGAAACACGTTGACTGCTCAGCCGAATGCATCAACATAAACCCAAACCTCCAGCAGCTGCGTTAGAAACCAGTTGCAGAGCCGCGTCTCCACTGATTATCTTTAGAGCGGATCAGACGGCAGCTAATGGTCACTTAGCTCAAACGAATCCTGGATTCAATTAGCTGTTATCTCGATTTAACTTTAACGAACGGACTCGCTCCACAGATCATCACTTTCAGACATGCGTCCTGGTGTCTGCTTTTGGTGTGAAAGTATTTGAGATCAGGTTCAGCTCAATTGAGGTCTGTAAGGAGCAAGCCTTGCACATGTGCACACATACTCTAACCTCTTCTGCTCCGAGCGGTTCTAGCTTTCTTTAGGGATTGGTTTAGATCCATAAAAGCACTTATGTTGATTATATTTAATACAATTCTGCTAAAAGTTCACTCTGTGTTATCTGTGCTAGAAAAAGTGAAGCCATTATACAATTTATCTCTTTTTTTATTTATTTTTTTAATTTTGCACGTACTGGTGTATAACTCAGGTTCTGTGTGCTTTATGAGGCAACAGGAAGGTTTTTCTGTTCTATTTATAAATCAGATAATAATTTTCATTATCCGAATTTATGCAAAGTTATTAAAAATAACCGGAAAGAGTAGAAACGCAGATCCGTTTTAATGATTTCTTCTCCCCTGAGCGCGAAGTCTCCCAGAAACAAAATATCTTTAAAGTAAAAGGCTGATTTTCACTTTTACTTTGCTGCAAATCACGACTTTACTCACTCTCAAAATATGAAAATAAAATAGTTGATGTAGTTTTTACAAGATCAAAATACCTTCAATAATGACAGTTTTATATATATTTTTTTTATCTAAACTTGGTGTTTATAAGTGAATCCCTGAACATATGTACGGTTTATAAAACTGCAGATTAGTTTCTCAGCAAAAAAACTTTTCTTTGAAGGAAGAAAAAATGGTGAGCTTGTAAGAACTCTTGCAAAAGTAAAAACCTGCTCAACTTCGGTGAATCAGTAGCAGCAGCTCCGTATGTAAAGGGTTTATAGAAAGAGAAATGAAAATGAAACTCGGACTGCTCAAATCTAATCTCTCAGAAGATGAGAGGGAGGGTGAAGTGATGCTCTCCAGAACCAAACCTCAGGAGCTTCCTCCAGGTTCAGCTTTGAAGTCAGCAAAACGACTAAAACTGCGTTTGTTTTTAAAGAGACGCTGACATGCACTACACAGTTTAACATTTACTACTTAACATTTTCTACATTTAATGTAGACAACATGCTACAAAAGTGAAAAAATACTCCAACAGCGTTCCTCTACAACCCTCTAGTGATACCAAATACAGCTCGTCCATCTCTGCTGCCCTGCTGGTCGACTAAAAAAAACTCATCAACAATTACTCTTGTATATTTTTTATGTGGTAAGGATAAAATGGTGTATAGCTTCTGCCAGAAACACTTTACTGACTGAATATGGGTCATAAATAACCGTCTATCTGCCGGTTCTGCAGCAAAAACGATTTTAAATGAAAGTTGTATGTCTATAATTAGCATAAAAAGGTCCGCAATCACCCCATTTTAACTAAAAGTGTCAGTTCTACATCCTTTTTTTTATATTTTTTTTTTACAATAAGTCCGCACGTAAACCCATTAAGACACTCTCAGACTTGATGGGAAAAATGTAAATGTAAAAACATAACAAAATAAAAGCAAGAAAATCATCTGGATTTTTTCTTGGCTTACAAGAGGGCTTTGTTTGAATAAAATATGTTTAATAAAAAAGCAAGCAATAGGTTTTTAAATGAGATTCACAATCAGTGGCTGTTTGCTAGCCACATAGCCTCTTAAAAAACCCGTAAAAGGCTTTTACATGATTTACATAAAGTCCAGAGATATTTCTAAGACCCTTCCTCTCTGTCTGTTTTAATCCAAGTCAGTTCTTAAGGTTTTATGGATATTAAGGAGACACTAAAAAGTTTCTAGATTACATTAATCCACCTTTATTCCCCGTAATACTTTTTAAATATATTTGAATTAAACATAAATGTAAACATAAAGTGTTTAGGTTACAATTATAAACAGAACTTAAAACAAAAAAGCGTATTTGCTCAAATTACACATAAAATTACTTTTTGACCATTTATGCGCAATTTTGCAGTCCATCAATGCATGCAGTGCATCAAAAATAGAGGTGCCTAAATGATTTTATATATATATATATATATATATATATATATATATATATATATATATATATATATATATATATATATATATATAATAAAAATAAGCAAAAACACGGAAAGAAAAAAAATTATAACAAAACTTACATGGATAAAATGGTATTTAAAAAGAAAATTGTTCACTCAACTTGGCTTTATTGGTTTTATTGTATGTTAATTTATAAATAAAGATGTGTGCTCCCTGAACCGACCTTCCATCCGTCCTAAATCCTCTTTGTCCTACTTCCACATCAGACTCCACATTTCACAAGCAAGACAGCGTAAACGGTTGCTATTTTAATAATTTTACCCAAACCCTTTTGCTCAAATCCAAAGCAAATCTTCTTCCTAATGAGATCTGGAGTGGGACTCACTGGTTTCTGCTCTTGTCTTTAAAGGAGCTCCTGTGGTGTACGGTGATCTCCTGTGTCCTCTCCTCCGGCTCCTCGGCCTCCAGGCTTCGGTTGCAGCTTCGGATTGTCTGCAGGATGTTACTGACGGTCGTCTCCTTGTCTGAGCTGTGGAGTCCGTCACTTCCCACCCTCTGCAGGAAGTGCCGCTGACCAGTGTAGTCTGTGACAAACTGTGGAAGATAAGGAGCAGTTCAGCACAGAAATCGGGGGAATTGTGAGTTTTAAAAGCTTTCACGTGTGATTCAAGCATCTGCAGGGTAGTTTGAGACCTTCATCACACCATCATAACGGCTTATCCTCACCTCAATCGGATCGTCCTGAGAATCAAACGAGGGACGAAGAGCAATGATGCTGGCCGCACCATCCAGAGCCTCGCTCAGCTCTTTCAGGAAAACCCCACAGAAGGGCACCACTTTGCATCCTGGGATGTTGAGGGCACGGTTGACTACCTTCTTGTATTCAGATGATGACTCGTGCTGGGCCATTGCATCCTTTAAACCACGCATGGTCTCGATGTCTGTCTGGTCCATGAACTGCCACATCTTTAGAACTTTACGAGACCTGGGATATAAACATGGACAACAATATACTATACAACTTCAGATGTGTGGACAATTTATTTTCAGGAACTCCAAATAAAAAGTCTTAAATCTCCAATTGCAATTATTAAATTGGCTTCTCAGAGAGACAGCCCTCTTGGACTTTGTATATCCTCTCTGAATTCATACGGCCTTCACGCAATCCGCACCGCCTTCACGCAATCCGCACCGCCTTCACGCAATCCGCACCGCCTTCACGCAATCCGCACCGCCTTCACGCAATGCGCTCCGCCTTCACGCAATCCGCACCGCCTTCACGCAATCCGCACCGCCTTCACGCAATCCGCACCGCCTTCACGCAATCCGCACCGCCTTCACGCAATCCGCACCGCCTTCACGCAATCCGCACCGCCTTCACGCAATCCGCACCGCCTTCACGCAATCCGCACCGCCTTCACGCAATCCGCACCGCCTTCACGCAATCCGCACCGCCTTCACGCAATCTGCACCGCCTTCACGCAATCCGTACCGCTGCCTTCTCGGA
Organism: Danionella dracula; assembly: GCA_900490495.1. Taxonomy (NCBI): domain Eukaryota; kingdom Metazoa; phylum Chordata; class Actinopteri; order Cypriniformes; family Danionidae; genus Danionella; species Danionella dracula. The sequence continues at coordinate 33,602 of UELW01000136.1, forward strand.
TTTCATAAGGCCCTCTTAGAATGTGTACTGCCTTCTCTGAATTTTTACAGTTTTCTCAGAATTTGTACAGTCTTTTCAGAATTCATATCATGTTTTCAGAATTCGTCCCATCATCTCTGAGATTGTATCATCTTCTCTGAATTCATATCGCCTTCTCGGAATTCATATTGCATTCTCATAATTCATACCATACTCTCATAATTCGTACTGCATTCTCATAATTCATACTGTCTTCCCGTCATTCTTAGTTTATGGATCTTTTCTCCTTATCAGGATTACCTTTTTACGGACATTAAAGCCATTTTCTTCTTAGAAAGACTTCTTTAGTCGAAATTAAATTTTTCTCAAAATTCCAGAAATTCCCACAGCTCAGAAAAAAAGTCAAAGTCTTCTCAAAAACAGTTTTTAGAACTCTACTCTCTTTTCAGAATTCTTTTCTTTACACACCTGAGGCCTGCCAGGAACTCCATGACTGCGTTGTAGTTGCCCATGTTCCAGGAGCATTTTGCCACATGGACGAGGTACGAGAAGACTTCTCTCTTCTCCTCCATGGAGCCAGCCGTCAGGATCAGCCAGGTCACCCAGGAGCTCACCTAAACACACAACACAAGCTTCACTATATCTGTCTCCCAGGATCTTACAAAAAATGAAAACACTAATCATCGTCAAAATCATAAACAAATGCTTCTTGTTATCTGAAGCAGACCTCAGCATCAGCCCTGATTTTCACATTTCCTTTAAAGTAAAAACAGCAGCCTGTGTTTCATAAATCTCATGTTTTATGTTAAATGCAGAGTTTAAACATGATTTTTTCACAGTTGGAAAACAAATGAAGACATGAGAGTATCTGTATAGATTGAGACCCATAACATTAACAAAGATAGAGCTGCTTGAATAGAGGTGCATGCTATTTATGTATAATACATTTACAATTTCTCTTTATATCACTGGGCTCATATTCTCTTAATTGTTCAGTGAGTCAACTACAACCACAAATCTAGCTTTGTTTACACTTGCATTCATGAATTTGGAAGCCAGTTCAGCTGTTATGGCTCATGCATGCTAAACTCACCAAATTCAATTGTTTTAGTTCCAACCAACTTCAAAATCTAGCTCTTATGATTATCATTCCTCTCATTTCATCTCGAGCCTCTCGCAGACCAAACCCTAGTTCTGGCCGAGCTTATGCAATCGATCACCTCTCTCTCTTTCCTTAAACACAAACTCTCAAAAGCTGACTGCCTCTAGTCCCGAGCTCTCAGACAGAAATCATTCTGAGCACAAATATTTACACGATGGCAGGTTGTAGCTAAAACACCTCCTAGAAATCGCCGCATTACATAAACACTTCTGCCAGGGCCCGGATGGTCGGGAAGGTTTAGTACGAGGGCACCATTACACAACGCCGTCCTGCCAGCATTCCAGTGGACTGCCTCTCAAACCAACACCTCACCCTAAAGCCACTAAAAGTGTTTAGCAGCACCTCCCTCGGCATGTTCCAAAACCGCACAAGTCCCCCATTCAACACGAAGGTGAAGGAATGCAAAAATCTCAGCTCTAGCAACGATTATTTCATTCCAAATGAACCGAGAATAACATCCTCCTCGTGTGATTGGTCGATTACGGAGGACGTAGGAGTCTAGGAGTCTTTTCCTTCAAAGATCAGGGTTCTTGACGATACTCTGACTTGGTCGTTGATCTTGATCGAGCTCAACAATGCAAGATCCAGCTTCAAATAAAACATTGAGACACAATCACTTACATGATCATGTAAGTAAACATACTGTACAATCACATTAACCCTTTTCCCAGCCAAACTTGCAATTTTTTTTAAATTTATAAGTAGATAAAAATACTTTATTAAATGTTAGCTAAAGGTAATCTCTGCGGTAGTTTTTTTTTAACAAAACATGTTACCTTTACATTTATGCACCTAGCAGACGCTTTTGTCCAAAGAGACTTACAGAAGAGGAGAGAGAACAGGAGATCTGTTACAGAGTCTCTCTCAGTTCGCTCATAATAGAAGTTCTATCAGCTGATCAATAAACCGTAGCAGGAAGAAAATAGAGAGAGAGAGGAGGAGAAAAAACACTTTTATATTGTAGGTGTTCCCTGAAGAAAAGCGTTTCAGTAGCTTTCTGAAAGCTGTTAATTGGAAGGATGTTAATTGGAACGGTGAGATATTGTCGAGATGTTAGATGATCGTGAACTAACCTTTAAGAACCATATCTCTGATGTTACTTTATCCTTTAAGAACATTGCTTAAGTACAGAACATGCTGTCTACTGTAGATGCAGAAAAATTAGTCCATGTCTTCAAGAGCTCCAGAATGGATTATTGTAATTGTTCAGAACGCAGCAGCTAGAGTTCTCACAAGGACAAAGAAACATGATCACATTACACCGGTTCTGTGCTCTCTTCAGGGGCTTCCTGTACAGTATCTAACTGACTATAAGATGCTGCTCCTTGCCTTTAAGGCTCTGAACGGCTCGGCTCCGCTCTACCTGAGCAGTCTCCCATCACGATATACTCCAGCTCGCTCTCTCCGATCACAAGAAGCAGCTCTACTGATCGTTCTGAAGATGAGTAGATCCACAAGAGGAGGAAGAGCGTTCTCATAAAGAGCCCCGAAGCTCTGGAATAAACTCCCGGATGTTGTCTGGAGCTCAGCTACGCTCAGAGTTCAAAACTAAATTAAAAACATCTGTTTAATCTAGCATTCGAATAACTATCTCTTGGTATTTGTCTAAGCTGATCTGGTGTCTGAGCACTATAAACATAGAAACTGTTGAAAAAACAATGTGGTTGAATGTTCCTCTCTAAGCTCTCCTCATCATTTATCTCTCCTCCAGCAGCTGATGCTGATCACCTGTTTGCGTTCCACTGTTCTAACCACTGTTCGTTTGTTTCTGTTTTGTTTTCTCAGGTGCTGTGTGGTGATCTGTTCCTCGATGGATCATAAGTTCAGATATTCTTTATACTGGGGAGGTGATTAGCACCAGCCTTGGTCAGCAAGGCAGGTGCTTCAGGGTTCTTCACTGAGGGAGAACTCTTCTCCGCATGTGTGAGTGGGTGTTTTATTCTGGGCCCTTTATTTTTCCCCAAGTGTCACTTTCAACAGTGCTTTTATAGTAATCAGAAATTACTAGTCACATTATTCTTATTTTTCATAAACATTATTCTTACACTGATAAACTATACCTCACAATGTTAGAATTATTTCTATCCCATATAATTATCTCTCCCTCTCTTTCCCCCTTAATTACTTCTCTCCTCTTTCCTCTTTTCTATTAACACCGTCCTGTCCTGATGTATGTTTATATGATTGATTAATGTAATTAATGTGATGAATGTGAAATAAATAAATAATCAATAACATAAATTAATAGCTTCTATCCAGAGGAATAGTCACTTTATTATATCTTATAAGCACCTCCTTCTCATGGGGTTGCTTTGAAGTAGTACCGGACAGGCTATAAAAAAATAATAATAATAATTTTAAAAAAATAAATAAAAAAAAGAATTCTCTCTTAGGAATCCCTGTTTACTCTACCTGATCCAAAGTAGGACTTTGTGAAGCTGCTTTGAAGCAACTGCTAAAAAGTGCTTTATAAAAACATATTGATTGATTGATTGAATGAATTATTGAATGAATGAAACATGATGCATGAAACATCAGAGGGAACACTCGTAACATCTTTAAACTCTCTCCAATGCTCCCACGCATGTTTGGTCAAAGCATGGTAATGTAAAAGACAATTTTACTTAAACATTCTACTTAAAACCCTGCATTAAGTCCCTCAAATCGTTAAATTCTGCTTGCATTCGTTTGAAAATACACTGGGTTCATTTGTAAAATAGAGGTCCCCTCGCTCCACCGTGCTGGCGCGGGAATCCTTTCAGCACATTGTTACCAGAAAAGCTGTCAGAGACAGTGAACCCGAAATAACTCGAGAAGCATTAGCACCACCGAGCTCCACACAACCATCTAAAAGAGGAATCTATGGCTTGAAGGACGAAAGGATGAACAGAAGAAGGGAGCGGAGGTTACGTGATCGCGTTGCATCGAAGCCGCGCAGGCAGCTTAGCACACTTGGACAGAACGTTTCACGGAGACGCTCGACAATGAAAGACGAGTCCTCGGAGTGATTTCTGAGCTGTTCAGCATGAAGGTCGCTCTCGTCTTATATAACTGAGTGTGAGCACCTGCGAGTCTGTTATTCTTAGCTCTGCTCTGAAACAGAACCTCCTCTCAAAAGATTCGAGCACTTTCAAGGTCCCTACCTGAGAAGTCTACAGAAAGTCAGCAGTTTATTAGATCATAATTTCACAGCTAGACATTATTCGAAGTCTCAGAACTTGTTCTACAGCGAGATGTTAGATGATTCCTAAACATTCCTAGACAAAAGAAAGTGACTGCAGATTAAAAACACTGTTGCAACCTGGCTAATAATGTCAATGAAAAAGGTTTTATTCCCTGTGAAATCCTCAGTCCACATATTTCAATCAAGTTTTTTTATATAGCGCTTCTTTAGCGGTTGCTTTCAAAGCAGCTTCACAAAGTCCTCGTGAGGATCAGGTAGAGTAGATAGGAGTTCCTCCATGAGGCCCCTGGGAGCCTCGCTGACTGAGGCAGGTGCTAATCACCTCCCCAGCATAAAGAACATACGAACTCAAGATCCATCGACAAACGGTTCGCTGGACAGCAGCTGAAAAAAAACAAAAAAACAAAACAGAAACTAACAAATGAAGAAACAACGGTTATAAAACTGTAACAAGGACAACAAACAGGTGATCAGCATCAGCTGCAGGAGGAGAGATAAATGATGAGGAGAGCTTAGAGAGGAACATTCAACCACATTGTTTTTTCAACGAATCTTTTTTGGGAAATAAATTATTTTTCATCAAAAATATTTCTGTTCGATTTTTCAAATTTTTTTCCAACAAGTAATAAACCGTTGATGTTTAGATCCATGCTTGGCAGCACTCTCATAATAACAACACACTAACAATAATTAAGTAAGCATTAGCAAACAACTAATTAATTTATTTGTTAGAAAGCGCTGGTTCTATGTTAATACACATCTGTAAGCCGTTTATAAACATAACATCAAAAGCTTTATTCTAAGTTTATAAGCACCTCTAAAATAAGCTTAATAACATTAATTTCAGGCTTTATTGAGGATCAACTAATCATTACAAGTTAAACTTTTCCCTAGTAAAAACCAGTTAGTTATGAGCTGTAAACCATCCATGAGATGATTTAGAAAATGTTGATAAAGATTATTAAACTATTTAAAAGTACATTCATACATCTTATTATTCAGAGACAAAGTAACAGTTACTCAGAGTGATAAATGCTTTACTAACACATAATCCTACAGTAACTCATGATTATTTCAGAAAGTTTATTCATTTCAGAAATTTAGTAGCTACCAGTTCACCGATTCTGTGATCTTAAGTTTGTTTGTTTGTTTGTAGCCAAGACAAAAGCGCAGGTTATTTCATGGCTATATGTTGTGTTTGGTATATATACAAAAAAGGTCTAAACTTTTCTCCACTGTTAAAACAAATACGGTAAGTCAGGTTCAAAATAAAAATTCAACAGTCTGCTAGGAACTGAAAGGATTTATTTTCAGATGTTTCCTCGTGGAATCTTAAACGAGCTTCTATCAGCAGAAGTTTTGATCGAGAGTCTGCATTCACAGAGTTTACATCGTGCAGCGGTTTCTCCTTCGAGTAAAAAACTGCGCGTCAGTCGCGAGTGACCGATTCGGCTTCTAGTGAAGAGAACTCGTTCCCTTCTGATCTCAGCTTCGTGGTGTTGTCCATCTTCAGGGTGAATTTCACAGAACGTATTTCCTGGTTGTTCTCCCGTTGTGCCTGAGTGAGGAGAGTTATTGTTGGCTGCAGGTGCGACGGAGGAACGATCGTCGGGGAATCTCTGGGATCTTGTTCTTGGTCGCCGAGTCTGCCTTCTCATTTCTCACTGGTCCAATATGGCCAGAGACCGGCAGATGATGATGTGGTAGCTGTTCAGATAACGCTGGTCCGACTCATCTTAAGTAAGGACTATTTACGCTTAAATTTCAATCGCCAAAAATAGGCACTAGACTCAAAAAAGTAGCCTTTTCACATTTTCATTAACATTTACATTCATGCAGTTGCCAGACACTTTTACCAAAGCGACTTCAAGGTAGGCGTACGTCGATACATCTAAAGTCTTCCCTTGGGATTTGAACCCACAACCTCTGTGTTGATGCTGCCCAGCTGAGCTACAATAAAAGCAAACAGATCTCTCTCTGAGGAGAGTCAGCATGGAGCAGGATCTGCTGAGTTTCGCAGAGCCCTAGCACAGTGTGGAAAAAAGTTATTGTTTTATAAAAACTTCTGTGTGTGTGTGTGTGTGTGTGTGTGTGTGTGTGCGCGTGTGCTTTTTAAAGCACAGATTAATTAATTTGAGTTGACCAATAGTCTCTGACTTATTATAAAATCTCAGTTGAAACTGATTTTTGGGTGAAATAAAGCAACTTATTTTTATTAATGTGGGGAAAAAACGTAGCACCCGGAGTAAAAAACGCGCACACACACATGCAGACACCATCTATAAATTCCCATATGTTTGGATTTGAAGGTTCAAACTGTGAAAAGAACTTCTGCAATGAGCACTTCCTGTATTAACAAAAGTTTCTTCGGCGAGATAAGCCGCTCATTCGCTTCGACTCACCTCATTGAATCTGGTCACGAGGTCCTCCACCGTGTTGTGATGGTGGTCGTTCTGTGTGGCCATGATGGGGGCAGACAGGGAGGCTTTGAGATGCGGATGGCGCTTGTGGCTCTCGGGGCTGCTGAGGTCACGGGTGAGAAAGGTGAGGTAGTCCAGCGGGAAAACGCGGCGGTACAGCTGCTGCTCCTGCTCCGTCAGGATGGTGGCGATCTCCTCCGGAAACAGGATGAGGTGCCGCAGGTCAGCCAGCTCCTTACTGATGCCAATCACTGCTGATGGGAGCATGCTGGGGTTAGCCATGGAGCTGCAGAGCTGCCGTTCTGAGAGAGAGAGAGAGAGAGGGGGGAGAGAGAGAAGGGAGAGAGAGAGGGGGAGAGATAGAGGAGAAAGAGGAAGCAAAGAAATAGAGAGAGAGAGGGAGAGATAGAGAGAGGAGAGAGAGAAAGGGGGACCGAGAGAAAGAGGGCGGGGAGAGTGGGGGAGAGAGAGATAGAGAGGAGAAAGAGAGACAGAGAAAGAGAGGGAAGGAGAGAGAAAGAGAAAGGGGGAGAGAGAGATAGGGAAAGGGAGAGATAGTGGGAGAGAGAGAGAGGAAGAGAGGGCGGGATAGAGAGTGGAAAAGAGAGAGTGGTAGAGAGAGAGAGGAGGGAGATGGGGAGAGAGAGAGAGAAAGAGAGGGAAGGAGAGAGAGAGAGAGAGAGAGGGAAGGAGAGAGAGAGAGAGAGAGAGAGAGAGGAGGAGGAGAGCGAGAGAGAGAGATAGAGAGAGGAGAGAGAGAGAGAGAGAGAGGAAGAGAGAGACAGACACATAATATTTACAAACTCAATAACCGTTTTATGTCACAAATCAATCAATATTCTTTATTGCCACATCCGCTCAGAGCGCAGCACAGCGGAGCCGTAGATCAACCAACCATAACACAATAAAGTAGAATATTTACAAGGTGATTACAGGGAAGCAGAGAGCCCACGTGAAAGACAAAACAAGCTGATTAGATAACGTACGCTGTGTGACAGCGGGTTCTCATCAGTTCCACCTTTGTGAACACATTCGTTCTAGCAGAAGATGGAGTTCCAGCAGAAGATGAAGTCCACGCTTTTGTGAACACATTTCGTTCCAGCAGAAGATGGAGTTCCAGCAGAAGATGAAGTCCACGCTTTTGTGAACACATTTCGTTCTAGCAGAAGATGGAGTTCCAGCAGAATATACCAGCAGAAGATGAAGTCCACGTTTTTGTGAACACATTTCGTTCCAGCAGAAGATGGAGTTCCAGCAGAAGATACCAGCAGAAGATGGAGTCCATGCTTTTGTGAACACATTTCGTTCCAGCAGAAGATGGAGTTCCAGCAGAAGATGAAGTCCACGCTTTTGTGAACACATTTCGTTCCAGCAGAAGATGGAGTTCCAGCAGAAGATGAAGTCCACGCTTTTGTGAACACATTTCGTTCTAGCAGAAGATGGAGTTCCAGCAGAAGATGGAGTTCCAGCAGAAGATGGAGTTCCAGCTCTTGTAGTTGCGCGGTTCGATCTGCATTCACAGATTCAGCATTTTGCTTTTTATTTTGCTAAAAGTAAACACGGCAAGAACATTGTAGTTAAGTATTTGAACCCCTAGAGGAAGTCAAAGGCCACCAATGTCTTGCAATGAAAATGAATGGGGATTTGGTCTCGTACCATTTCAAGTCGTAATTTTCAAGTCAGAATTTTATTATTTTTTTCCCTATTTTTGCACCTTTGAAATCATATTTTTATTCAGCAGCTATTCACACGTTTACCGATTCTCGCTGTGAATGCAGCATTGAAGAATTTTTAAGAGGCAGAAGAGTTGACTCGATGCAATTTTTTATGTTTTATCATCAGTTGTGTATTTCCTCTTTTGGTTCTTGCCGTCTGCGTCAGCGAGTTTAAAGGAGACAGTAAGAAAAAGCACAAAAAAAGCATAAAATCGTTCTTCTGTCACTCACTCCTCGCTCATATTTTGGTCATGCATATGTTTATTGAATTTTAAATAATTAAAAAAAATAAAGCAGCAATTGGCGAATTATGGATGTTTTTGTTCTTGGCTTTTTTAAAGTAATAAAGACGAATTCCTTAGATCATTCGCGTGCATCATTGTGTTCAGTATTGGAAAGCCTATCAATAATCTCACAATGGCGCCTTAATTCATGAAATACATTTAAGTACACAATTGCTCCTATTTATATAGTTAAATAACGTATTAGAAGACATTTTTTTTATCAACTGAACATTAATTACATTGACTAAAACTAGATTAAAACCTTTTTTTTTGTGACAAACCTAGACTAAAACATTTAAACTTTTCGGCGACTAAAACAATTAAATATATAAATGAGTAAGACTTAAACTAAAACTTACGTGGCTGCCAAAACCAACACTCGATGTTCGACGGGGTTTTTCCGCGGAATCACATTTACAATGAAATCGCAACGTGATTTAACGCAATTCCAAATTGCAGAAACTGAAATTAAAGTCGTGTGAGTGTATAACTGGTAGAAAAGCTTATAAAGCTAAACATTATTAACATTTATTTGTTAATTATTAACTAACGTTATTAGTCCATTTTTTAAAGTGAAATTCACAGGTTTACACGATTGTTTCAGCAACTTTCAACTAAACTATAGTAACATTTTATCATATTTCATCTTTAATTTGTTGGATTTTACAGATTGTTTTATTAATGTTTGCACCCGGTTTATTTTTTGTACAAGGCTGGAAAAAATAAGTCATTGCAGGACTACTGTGCTTATAGTTGATAAATGCTCATTTTAATTATATTGATTGTTGCATCACAATATTTAATTTAAATATAAAGCATTTTATTTTAAATATTATGGTTCCTTTAAATATTGGTTTATGAAGACTTCAATGATTTATTACGGATCACTGTTGGGAAAATATACATCAGAAAAAAAACTTTGGAAAAAAAAAAAGTGTTGCATTGTAAATCGTTATCACATTATGGGTTAAAAATTATTATTTTCCAAAATCTTGAAGAGTACTAATGAAGTAAAAAAAGGAGAAAATACACTCATCCTGGATCAGTGGATAAAAAAAAACATGAAATCTTTGTGTGCACCTCTTTTCTAACATCTCTTACTAACAAAGCATCGCTTGATTCCACTCGAGGTTGTGTTTCGAAGAAAAGTCTCTTTTCTCTTGTGAAGCGACATCCAGAACTGCTATTAAAGATTCATGCGAAGGGAATGCATACGTTTCTCAGGGATGTAATTGATTTCAGCTGTTAATGGCTTTAAGATGCGGTCCCTGGATCTAGCGCACGGCTTTTATCTGCGTCTAATGGAGCGAGCGCTCGGCCCATAAAACCAACGCTGTGTTCTTCCATCAGGAGGGTGATCACACTCGAGCTCATCCCCATCGGACGCTCCCTAAATATAGTCCTTGTTTAACTGATCAACTCTCTCTGGACCTGTACTGAGCAAAGTCTCCCGAGGAGACGGGAGCAGTTCCTCGCCCTGAGGCTTTTATGACTGAAACTTTAAAGACTCCTTTTCAGGGAATTTATTCTTGGTTTCAGCTTTTTTTTTTGGTCACATTTGAGAGGGAGAGACAGTGATGGCGACCTAGAGCGAGACACACGGAGACAGTGAGAGAGAGAGATAGAGAGAGACAGTTACTGTGACATTGAGACACACAGACCTAGACCTAGAGAGAGAGACACTTAGTGACAGTGACACAGACTGAAGCGGAAAGGGAGATATAGGGACAGAGATACAGAGAGAAAGACACAGGGAGAGTGACCAAGAGTGGGAGACAGACACAGAGACGTGACTGAGACATATAGACACACAGAGAGAAATAGAGAGGAAGACACTGTGTCTGCTTCTATGTTTTGCTTTTTGTCACTGTCACTCAGATGGTGACAGAGCGAGAGACACAGTGATAGAGAGAGAGTGAGAGAGACCGAGATAGTGACCTAGACCTAGAGAGAGAGACACTTAGTGACAGTGACACAGACTGAAGCGGAAAGGGAGATATAGGGACAGAGATACAGAGAGAAAGACACAGGGGAGAGTGACCGAGAGTGGGAGACAGACACAGAGACGTGACTGAGACATATAGACACACAGAGAGAAATAGAGAGGAAGACACTGTGTCTGCTTCTATGTTTTGCTTTTTGTCACTGTCACTGAGATGGTGACAGAGCGAGAGATACAGTGATAGAGAGAGAGTGAGAGAGACCGAGATAGTGACCTAGACCTAGAGAGAGAGACACTTAGTGACAGTGACACAGACTGAAGCGGAAAGGGAGATATAGGGACAGAGATACAGAGAGAAAGACACAGGGAGAGTGACCGAGAGTGGGAGACAGACACAGAGACGTGACTGTGACATATAGACACACAGAGAGAAATAGAGAGGAAGACACTGTGTCTGCTTCTATGTTTTGCTTTTTGTCACTGTCACTGAGATGGTGACAGAGCGAGAGACACAGTGATAGAGAGAGAGTGAGAGAGACAGTGACCTAGAGAGGGAGACTTAGTGACAGTGACACAGACAGAAACAGATAGGGAGATATAGGGACAGGGAGAAAGACACAGGGAGAGTGACCGAGAGTGGGAGACAGACACAGAGACAGTGACCGAGAGAGTGACCCAGAGAGAAACGTGTGTATGTTCTAAAGCTAGGGAACAATTGGCCGTTAAAGATGGGGAAGGGGGAAAGAGGAAGGTCAGACAGGAAAGATAAAAAATGAGAAAGAAAACAAGAAATATGGAATATTGTAAATGCTACTTTTTCAAAATAGTGTAAAGTATATGACTAGTGTGTGATGTGTTTGTCATGTAACAATGACGCAGTGACTCTGATATTATACAGATTAGATTATACCAGATTATGTTATACCCTTGGCATTATTGTTACTGTATTGTTCATATAAAATAAATCTGAATAACCAAATGTTTAAGTGCCTTTAAAGATAGCTGAATAATAATAATAGTAAAAGAAAAAAAAATCTGTCCAGCCTGAAAAAATATCACCGCTTTGGCCAGAAAGAAAGGTTTGAAAGAGGACAATGATTTTCAGGTCTAGTCGGGTCCTCGCAAGGTTATGTGCTCATTCAATTCTCATTCTAAAATACAGCGGGAATTCTCGGACTCTGCATACCTGGCCTGATTGTCGGTAAACTCCTTTGATCCCGTTTAGAGGGAACATTGTAACGTGAGAAGCGCGGCGTGCGTGTAGCGCTGTGCATACTTCCAGTTGGACTGCAGCAGACACTTTTTCAGATCGTTGTCAGATATGTAGAAGAGCATGGGAGCGTAGTCATCCAAACCGAGCTTGTGTATCTTCTGCTCGAGATTGTGATTGGCTGAAGAGTTTGTTTTGGAGAGGGAGAGAGAGGTAGGGGAGAGTGATTGGCCGACCGGTCTCTGAGTCAGTGAGCTTCCGAGAGAGAGAGAGCTGGCAGCTGCGCTCCGGCGGAGCTTAAATGTGGCTCCGCGTCAGCGCGGCGAAGCAGGGAGCCAGCGACGCGGCCATGAAGCACTCCCACTCTCAGAGGATGGACCTCAGGCTGCTCAGTAAGACCCACGCTCACCCTCGCAGGCTGCGCTGTCACCTGTGGAATTGTTTTCATTGGGATCAATGGTGTTATTCTGGTGGCTGCTGCTGGTGTCAAGGACTGCGCTCTGTTTGCGTTAAAAGTTTACCATGTGCTGTCGCTGCTCAAGGTTCGCTCTTTTTGTGTGTGTGTGGAGACCAGATATGTGGCTGAAACATTCCTCGTCGTGTAGTCGAGAGGGTAAAGTGTGCTCCAGCTTGGGTTTGTGGTAGCCCTGTGGGAGCGGTGGACTGAAGTGGAAGCTGTCTAAACATTGATGTCGTTTTTGACAATTATATTCTAACAAGAATACATGTTTTATTTAAGAGGTACCTATTGTGTAAAGTCAACAATTGTAATGTTTTTGAACATCAATGTAAGTGGTTTCAATTAAATTTTCATTTTTCTACTTCTAATACAATAATAAAAATGGAGTTTTAAATGAATTAAAGTAGCTGAAAATAAGGTTTTTCAACCAAACGGCTCATGATCTCACCTGCTGCTCAGCTCATGTTGTCCTACCCAATACTGACGGTTGAGAGGCGCATGGGTCATCCAACGAGTTTCAAATAAAGTGAATAACTTTGTGAAAAAAGTAAAAACCTCTGACTTTGTATATGAATTAGGAACCACTCTCTGATAAAATCCTGGTTTATAGGAGGAGTTTTTAATCAGGAGCAGAATGGGCAGCTCGGGTCCTCCTACCAGGATGCTAGGGGAAACAAATAGCATATCCTGATTATACTTTATATCCTGCATATCTTATGATTATATATTTCTTTACAGTAAAGTGTTTATTTGGTTTTAATGATTCGCCAAAAACTGCTTGATTTCACATGTTTTGTGAGATTTTAAGAGGAGATCCAATCATCTCTGTTTTTTTTTTTTTTTTTTTTTTTTTTTTTTATACTGATTCTGCTTTTCTCTACTGTAACTGGTAAAGGGTGTTTAGTCTTGTATAGCCAGAAACAAACAGTCAGAAGATCCAAGCCAGGGAAGCTCTTGACTGACACGACTAACAAACGCTCCCATGTAATTTCAGAGTCGTGTTTTGTAGTGCGCAGATGTTACCACAACAGAAGTCTTGTATAGTTAAAATCACACATTTTCAATACAAATGATGGATATTGGACATTCTGGATTGTATGGCTTCACATTGTTTCTGGGCAGAACGAAAATAAACGCGACACTCTCTATTACCGGAAATCCGGATAAGTTTAGCTAATCAAACCATGACTTTAGGATACTTGAAGTTTCTCTAACTTTCCATACCAAACTCATCAGATGTTTAGCTAGTGCTCCGTCTGAGGCTGAGACTGGAGGGTGTTCGAACCAAGGCTGGAGCTGGAATGGCCGCTGAGTGATTCAGATGGTACTCCACCACAGGATTCCATAACTAGCAGACCGGACGAATCAATTTTTCATATAGTTTCATATTTAAAGCTGCTTCACGAAGGCCTAGTGTGGATTAAGATTTAATAAGAGTTCCTTTTGGAAAATTCCAGACGAATTGTAAAGTTCCTTCTGGAAAATGCAAGAATAGTTTTCCCAGTTCAGTCATTAAGGTAGTTTAATAGTATGATTGGATTAAACTGAACTTGTTTAATCCAATCTTATGTCGAAATAAAACATTTGACTTAATTGCTGACATCCATCAGTATTCATAACATTTCAAACTCTTCAGAGAATCTCCAGATTGAGCTCCGACTCCGGAGACGGAGTTGTAAACGATAGACACACAGAAGGTCATGCTGGGCTGCAAACCTTTTTTCCGACTGTAATGTTAAATAATAACTCCCTCTGTGGAAATATCTGGGTTAATTCAGTTGAAAGATTGTGTTTTACGCTCAAGTCCAGTCTGCAGATGCGGCTTATCAAGAAAAAAGTGAACTTTTTTTGAAAATATATTGAATTTCCACAATTTTCAACATATACATTTTATTTATAATGTCACCGTATATAGGTATCAATATGTATACATTCTGAACATATACACCATTCAATAGCTGGATTAAGTACAAGAATATATTTAAAGTACATTCGACTGTAGTTGAAGGTAAAGTTCTGTTTAGCTCTGTTTTTTATGCTTCTGATTTTGGACTCCTGAGAGTTAAACCTTCTGATATTGGTGAATATATGCACGCTTTATAAATGGTATATATATACATCAGGACGTTCAGAGTAAATCACCGCTCGGATCTTTTTAGCAAACCAAACCACAGTCAAACTCAGGAAGTCTATGCCTTTGGAGCAACCTGAAGAGTCTCTGTGACCCTTCGATGGACCGGTGACCTGTTCAGGATCTGCTCTGAGCTGAGATGGCCTCCTTTTCAGGATACCAAAGCTTCTTTATTCAAGTCATAAAGTTGCTATATTTTTATATTTTAGTTTTTAGGCAGGACTCAAACCCCATCTCTTTCCGCCCCTCCCAGTCCGTCGGTCACCATGGAGGCTCTCGAGGAGCCTGCGAGCCCTGCTTCTGACAGCTGATGCTCTCCAGAACAGCCGCGTTGACAGTATTTATGTTATTCTTCTCCTCGACCTGCTCTCGAGCTCCATAGCAGCTCCACGGCTCTCTGATCACAATCTGAAGCGCGAGCGAGGAGACGTGTAAATACACCCAGAGTTAATGAAGGATGATTTTCAGAAGCGCTTCATCGGTGTCACCCTGGTTATTGTAGACGTTTAAATCTCTGGCCTGATGGCGTCTCTAGTGTAGCTCG
>UELW01000139.1:0-99155 GCA_900490495.1 Danionella dracula
CTATCTACACTTTATCTGTCTTTTCTTCTCTCCTCTCTTTTCTTTCTCCTCTCTCTCTCTCTCCCTATGTACACTTTATCTGTCTTTTCTCTCTCATCTCTCTTTTCTTTCTCCTCTCTCTCCCTATCTACACTTTATCTGTCTTTTCTCTCTCCTCTCTCTCCCCATCTACACTTTATCTGTCTTTTCTCTCTCCTCTCTCTTTTCTTTCTCCTCTCTCTCTCCCTATCTACACTTTATCTGTCTTTTCTCTCTCCTCTCTCTTTTCTTTCTCCTCTCTCTCTCCCTATCTACACTTTATCTGTCTTTTCTCTCTCCTCTCTCTTTTCTTCTCCTCTCTCTCTCCCTATCTACACTTTATCTGTCTTTTCTCTCTCCTCTCTCTTTTCTTTCTCCTCTCTCTCCCCCTATCTACACTTTATCTGTCTTTTCTCTCTCCTCTCTCTTTTCTTTCTCCTCTCTCTCTCCCTATCTACACTTTATCTGTCTTTTCTCTCATCTCTCTTTTCTTTCTCCTCTCTTTCTCTCCCTATCTACACTTTATCTGTCTTTTCTCTCTCCTCTCTCTTTCCCTTTCTCCTCTCTCTCTCCCCATCTACACTTTATCTGTCTTTTCTCTCATCTCTCTTTTCTTTCTCCTCTCTCTCTCCCCCTATCTACACTTTATCTGTCTTTTCTCTCTCCTCTCTCTTTCCCTTTCTCCTCTCTCTCTCCCCATCTACACTTTATCTGTCTTTTCTCTCTCATCTCTCTTTCCCTTTCTCCTCTCTCTCTCTCTCCCTATCTACACTTTATCTGTCTTTTCTCTCTCATCTCTCTTTCCCTTTCTCCTCTCTCTCTCTCTCCCCATCTACACTTTATCTGTCTTTTCTCTCTCATCTCTCTTTTCTTTCTCCTCTCTTTCTCTCTCCCTATCTACACTTTATCTGTCTTTTCTCTCTCCTCTCTCTTTTCTTTCTCCTCTCTCTCCCCATCTACACTTTATCTGTCTTTTCTCTCATCTCTCTTTTCTTTCTCCTCTCTCTCTCCCTATCTACACTTTATCTGTCTTTTCTCTCTCCTCTCTCTTTTCTTTCTCCTCTCTCTCTCCCTATCTACACTTTATCTGTCTTTTCTCTCTCATCTCTCTTTTCTTTCTCCTCTCTCTCTCCCTATCTACACTTTATCTGTCTTTTCTCTCTCCTCTCTCTTTTCTTTCTCCTCTCTCTCTCCCTATCTACACTTTATCTATCTTTTCTCTCTCATCTCTCTTTCCCTTTCTCCTCTCTCTCTCTCTCCCTATCTACACTTTATCTGTCTTTTCTCTCTCCTCTCTCTTTTCTTTCTCCTCTCTCTCTCCCTATCTACACTTTATCTGTCTTTTCTCTCTCATCTCTCTTTCCCTTTCTCCTCTCTCTCTCTCTCCCTATCTACACTTTATCTGTCTTTTCTCTCTCATCTCTCTTTCCCTTTCTCCTCTCTCTCTCTTTCCCTATCTACACTTTCTTTTCTCTCTCATCTCTCTTTCCCTTTCTCTCTCCCTATCTACACTTTATCTGTCTTTTCTCTCTCTTTTCTTTCTCCTCTCTTTCTCTCCCTATCTACACTTTATCTGTTTTTTCTCTCTCCTCTCTCTTTTCTTTCTCCTCTCTCTCTCTTTCCCTATCTACACTTTCTTTTCTCTCTCATCTCTCTTTCCCTTTCTCTCTCCCTATCTACACTTTATCTGTCTTTTCTCTCTCTTTTCTTTCTCCTCTCTTTCTCTCCCTATCTACACTTTATCTGTTTTTTCTCTCTCCTCTCTCTTTTCTTTCTCCTCTCTCTCTCTTTCCCTATCTACACTTTCTTTTCTCTCTCATCTCTCTTTCCCTTTCCCTATCTACACTTTATCTGTTTTTTCTCTCTCCTCTCTTTTCTTTCTCCTCTCTCCCTATCTTTTATCTGATGTTTTTTGTAATCGACTAAATCAATGAATTTGATAAAGTGTTGCAGCCCAAGACACTTATATTTAAAAACCTTGTGGAAACAAAACTATTTAGAAAATATTCATCATGGTTAAAACTGTAACGCTTAAAACGCTGATTAGTCTCTCCTTGTAACCCTCATGAAGCAAGCATCTCATTGTGGATGGTTATTCTGAAACCAAATTAAATTCATTTTTAGTACAAAGCATATCTCGTTGGCATCGAAAAATCTTGTAGATTGTTTTAAGGTGTCTAATAAATAAATATCTGGAGCACGAGCATGTGCCGAGTGACCAGAGTAGTCTGAATTGATGTTTTTATTTTTTATTGAACTCCTAATTTAATAAAAATAAAAAATAAAACATTGCGATGTGCATGGTAACAACACAAATGTGAGGAATCGACCAACTGAAGAAATCTATATTTGAGGTGAATTGTTCCCTTTAGAGCATCCAGAAAATGAGCAGGTGTACTCAAGCGTCTGATGAATCCGCTTTCAAGCATCCATCTCCTCCTCAGACCTCCAGCTGGACTCCACTGAAGGAGCCGGGGCTGTTGGGCACTGACAGGGAGGATGAGGGGAAGAAAGAAGGGATGTATGGCAGGGCGGTCAGCAGCAGGGGGCTGATCTGAGGGCTCTCTTCTGAAGGTAAGGGGATCATCACGTCATCCTGCTCCCACACGTGGAAGGCGTTGGAGTGGGAGAGAGACAGGGCTGCGGGGAGGTTGGTCCCTCTGATGCTCGCCAGCTCGTCTTTTTCAGATTCGTCTTCGTTCGGGCCGAGGACGCAGTCTGGGATGAGAGAGAAAGAAGGTTTAGGGGAGGAGAGCACTCTCAGATGGAATTTTTTCGGTGGAAAATCAGCAGACTCGATCCCAAGCTCTGTCCTCGGCTAACACCTCTTTATAAAAAGTGTTTAGGGATCAAAATCATTTTTTTGTTTCTGAGTTTTGAGAATTAACTTTCCATTTTCTTGTCGGCTTTCTTCCCTTTCGCGGTCGCCACAGCGGAATGAACCACCAACTCTTCTGGAATATGTTTTACGTGGTGGATGCCCTTCCAGCAGCAACCCATCGCTGGGAAACATTCACACACACTCATTCTCACTCAAACACTATGAACAATCGTTCTTACTCAATTCACTCGTACCGCATGTCTTTGTTCTTGTGGAGGAAACCGGAGCACCCGGAGTAAACCCACGCGATCACGAGGAGAACATGAGAACTCCACACAGAGATACCAACTGATCCAGCTGAGGCTCGAACCAGCGACCTTCTTGCTGTGAGACGACCGTGCTACCCACTGCGCCACCGATATGCCCTGCACCAACATCATATATATATATATATATATATATATATATATATATATATATATATATATATATATATATATATATATATATATATATGTGTGTGTGTGTGTGTGTGTGTGTATATATATATTCAATTCACATCTTTTAATCTCTTTAAATGAACTAAAAGTACTTGTTTTCCGTTTAAAATCGTTATTTTGCAAATCATTGTCATTATTGTGGATAAATAAACTGAATGCCTTTGGTAGAATTCAAATGACGTAATTTGATATAGATTAATCTAGATTAATAAAAAACTATTACAAAATCTAGATTTAAAAGAAGTAATCTATGCCCACCCCTAATATATATATTTTTTCTATCATGTTTCATTGGTTCCTTACACCAAAAAACACAAGCATAAGTAAATTAAATACTCTATATTACCTATATCATTTTGTTGAGCACAACCATTTGAGAAGATTCAAATAATTTTTTATAATAAATACTGCCTTTTGAAGGTTATTAGGGGTGCAGAAATAGTCCAGAAGGGTCAAATTATTATTATAAATACATTCAAACGGGGTCCTAATATGACAACTTTAAACTCTAGAGGTTTTTTTACATTGAGAAATGACAGAGCTAGGTGTTGAACTTATTTTGAATGTTATTTGTACTCTGTTCAGACTGTATTAGCTCCTATTCCGGGTTGAATTAAAAGTACTCTGCTGTGTAGGTTTTAACCAAAATATACCCGCTAACTCTAAACACTCACTTTTACTCCAAATGCACCATTTATTTCTTCCAACACAAAAAAATTCATGATCATAAGTGAACTCTTTATTGTCCACAAATATAGCTAAATTTGCCTTAAATTATTGTTTTTATTATTATTAGGGATAATTATATATCTTGATCTCAAAAAGAACTCTGGTCCCTAAGTTAACCGTATATTCTATTCTTATTCCACATAATAGCCCAATGTGTATTTTAATTTAATGTGAATTTACTTTCAGCTTCTTGTCTGTGAGGCTGCTTTAAAGCAACTGCAAAAAAATGCATTTGGGTTGTTTGTAAAGTAAAGTAAAAACCCTTTTGTACAAATTACGGTCCATGAAGAAGGAAAGCCATCTAAGTTACGTTTGTTTTGCTATTTTTAACATTTAGACAAATATAAGATGTGCTTCTTTAGAGGATAGCATATTTGATTACCAAATATTGTAAACCTTTACATCTTTGCAAACACAAACACAAGTTTTTTTCCACAGTTTTGCAGGGTTAAATCATGGGATAAAACTCCCACATCTACATTACACAATTATAAAGAACAAAAGAAGATTTTTTTTAACAATAGTAATAATAAAAATTATATTTTTTTACTTTATTTTATTTTATAAAGTGCCTTTCAAGCTGGCTTACCAAAGAGCTGGACATATAACAAAAGTAAAACAGTATACAACAAAAGTGCACGAACGGAGATAAAATAAATGAAACAAGATAAAAAGAAGACACGTTTTATTCAGACAAGGAGATTAAAATCAGGGCTAAATTTAAGAGAAAGCATAAAATGTCAACAATCATGACGATTGTTTGTAAAGTAAGGGAAACAACCATTTTATGAAGTACAAGTAATTAAATTAGTTTAAAAATAAGTTAGTAACAAAGAAAAATATTTTCTTACCCACGATATCGTTCGCCAGATCTTTGATGAGATGTCCCACTATGGCGTAGGCGACGGCGACAATGACCAGCGCCGCCATCAGGAGGTACAACACCCCCTTCGGTAACGGGATGAGATCCCGGGTCACCGGTTTGTACTCTCTGTACAGCGGTTCCTCGGTTAGTAACGAGTAATGAAGGGCATGTCCGGTTTTTAACGTCGAGTTCAGATTTACGTTGAGGGAATTCATCTCCAGCGCAGCCTCCCGCCAAAATTAACGGTTATGAATCACGTCAGCTCGTCGTCACAAGACGTCCACGTTTAACGTTTGACGTAAACATGTGCTCTCTATGAAACCCTGTTGGAGAAAGCGTATTTAAATATGTTAATATAGCATTTTTCATTGGTTCGCGCCACTTGTATACCTACTTTAACCACAATAAAATTATTTAAATAATTATGAAAATTAAATAAAGCCTCCTTACCTCAATCTTTGGGTTTGTTTTTAGTTTCACGATGTAAAGAGCTCAAATGTGCTTCGTTTTCCTTTTACGACTGACCTGAGAGCACTCAGAGGGTGTTGTGCGCATGCGCGTCGTCCCGCTTTCCGCGGTACTGGATGCTCGTCCACGCGAGTAACGGCAACGGATCGTCAATCCCCGGAGCGAATCCCCGAGACTGCCCACGGTCCACGCGGCTTGGATCATTGGATAGAGGTAGATTCCTGTCAGCCTGCCTCCTAGAAGTTGTTAATGCCTTTGTTGGGCACGTCCCAAGCCACTAATTCGCTTAATTCGTTAATGAAGAGGATTCCGCGAACACGGTGATCCCACCTGTTTTCTCACTCGCACCTGTTAAATCCGGTTTGTCAGTCTAACGTTGCTTTGTTCGGGCGAAAATAAACCACTGTTCGGGACTACAACAACACGTAACAGTTCAGTAGGGCAAATAGAGTAGTTTCCTTAAATTAAATAGTCTCTCTGGTCCAAAAAAAAAAGCGCCAAAACCGTGAACACGTGAGCTTATTATACGTTACCTTTGAGTTGCTATGGTAACCACGCAAGGATACGTCAACGAGCGTATTGTGACCGTTATTGTCTTAAATAAAATGTCGGGTAAAATGAAATATGCTTTAACACTTTACCTGTCGTTAAAATTGGATTAAAACATATAGAACCAGTTCGCATGGTCTCCCTTTGAGACATCTAAAGATTAACAACAATTAGCTATAATTAAAGTTACAGTGTCTTAAAACCAAACATTCGTGATTTAAGATTTAAATTATCTGATGTTTTTCTTCATTTTTTGCAAAGTTATTGTTACAATTTCGTCACGAACAAATTCGTCTACAAATTAAATTTAACTTGGCCTCCTCGAGTAGTACACAGTTAACTATAGTGAGTTAAATTAACTCTATCCAGAGTAGAACCAAATACACTTTGGACAGAGTACAAATAACACTCAAACTTAAAATAGTTAAAATATCTATGAGGCTCTGTCATCAGCCAATTCTTCACCAATTCATTTCTCAATGTATTTATAGTTAGTCACGTTTATCTTAATAGATTTTAATATATAAGCTGAGTGTTAAATTAACTCTATAGAGAAGGACCAAATAGACTCAGACACAGAGTCAATTTAACTCTCTAGATTTTACTGCGTACGCAAATTTTAAATGTATTTATTTGTGTCCTTCCTGGAGCTCTCGTTTACATTTACCTAGTCCAATAGTAGAAAAACACTTTTCTTATTAAAGACACAACAAAATAAATAAAGTGAAGAAAAAAACTAAGAGTACTGTGAGCTTGTATAAAACGTATCACTTGTTTCACGCAGAACCTAAAATCTGTTTATATTTGTTTTATCAACTGTAAAATGTTGCCAGGTTGCAAATGTCTTTTTAGGTTCCCGCTACTTCAGGTTGCCATCCATCCCGTGCAACTTATATATTTTTTTTAAATTAAAGAATTCTAATTAAATATCCGGATATATAATTTAAATACTTTTTTGTGTGTAAAACTAATATGGAAAAATGTCAATAAATATGAACAAATACTTTATTTTGTTTATTTTCCAAGATTTGTAGTTTTTTTTTTTCCAAAACAAAAGCTATCTCTATGAAATACTGTGTAAAAGCTCGTGTTTGTGCTTCGTGTCGTTCAGATCAGAAGGAACTAGTAACTAAATACTTGAGTTGTTTATATACTTTATTACTCTTACTCAAGTAAGTTACTAAGTTGGGAGTTACTTTTACTCTTTCTCAAGAAAATATTTTCACAAGTACTTTTACTCTCACAGTTTTTGGATGCTCTACCCTCCTCTGGTCCCATTCAATAGTTGTTTAACTGCCTCTAAAATCTAATTTCAAGCGCAGCTCAGTCGCGCTCCTCTTACATAACGACGAGCGCTGCTGAGGGATTTGTTGATTTCATAATAAAGCTCTTCTGCTTCAGCCATGCAGCGAAGACCGCCTGACGGAGTTTGTTATCCTTTTTGCCGTTTTTTTTTTTTGCGACTGGATGTTAGTGAGCTTTAGCTCGGTTGAATCAGCATCCTAGCACAATTACTTTTAATTACTTCAAATTACAATTTAACCTGGAACCCTAAAAGAACAATATAAGTCAAGTTGTGTTCCTGAATAAACAGAACATAAAGGTCCAGCACACTGTTTCTGTCCGATACTCTCTGTGAAGCGCAGATTAATGCTTTCCAGCATCCCATTTCCTCCTCTGCGTCTCATCTCTCTGTTTTCTATTTCTGGAGGAGCTTTTCAAGGAAATCAGGCACAGCTTTGGCTTTTGCTGAATCGAATTCCTTTTTCTGCGTCTCTGCTGGAGGTCAGTGTCCACTAAAGAGATATACAAACAAATCTAAAGCAAAACATGTTTCGGATAAAGTCAAAACTTAACAATGCATTGTTTTTATTCTGGTCAAAATCAAAATAATTAGTGATTGCCTACTAATTTTAGCCTACTATGAGTACTGGATCTATATAAAGAGATTTACTAAATTAAATGTATTAGAATTTTACAACAACAAAAAAGGTATCTTGTAAATTAAGGGCCAAGCCCTGAAGACGCAAGGAGCTATTAGCTACGTCTCAATCCAGGGTCTGCGTCCTTCCGAGGGCGCATTTCAGGGCTGCTTACGTCACAGCGCTGCGTGAAGGCCGTCCCATTTCTCCAAAAATCAAAGAGTCCTTAAAATGGGTCCTTCAAATGCGTCCTCCTTTTCCCGGAATTTCGAGGATACGTCGCTACCATCCTTCGTAGCCTCACATATCCCAAGATGCTTTGCGAAAGCCCTCTGGAAGTGCTCCGCGTCCCATTCACCAACGACTGATGCAGCCTTTGGAGGATCCTCCGAAGCCGTAGCCTCTGGAGGCTCGGAAGGCTGCGTCCTCGGAAGGATCCAGACCCTGGCATGAGACATAAGGATTGTATTTGTTTGTTTTCTTCTACACATTTATGTAGAAATTTTGCCCAATTGTAGGCCAGACTCAAACCCTGTAGCGCCACCACTGGGCCAAAAGGTACAATTACGTTTGAAGACAGCTAATAACTTCTGAATCATTCATCTTCATGTCGGCTTTATTCCCTTTCGGGGTCGCCACAGCGGAATGAACCACCAACTCTCTGGCATATGTTTTACGCAGCGGATGCCCTTCCCTGCCGCAACCCATCACTGGGAAACATTCACACACACATTCACACTTTAACACTATGGGCAATTGTTCTTATTCAATTCACTTATTCCGCATGTCTTTGGACTTGTGGGGAAACCGGAGCACCCGGAGAAAACCCACGCGATCACGAGGAGAACATGAGAACTCCACACAGAGATACCAACTGATCCAGCCGAGGCTCGAACCAGAGACCTTCTTGCTGTGAGACAACCGTGCTACCCACTGCGCCACCGTGACGCAACTTCTGAATCATGTGTACTAAATTATTTGTCTTTAGTCTATGATTTAATTTTCCACTATAATAGTTATATAATAGTTATAATAAAAATAGTATAATAGTCGATTTATGAAACCGTATGTAAAGGACTTTTTCATAAACTCACAAAAAACTTTACAATAGTAGCTTGGCAATGCATTAAATGTTGAGACCAAACTTGATACATGAGTACCTGCAGATTTTATGCGCACTGCCTCCTAGTGGTCTGTATATATATATATATATATATATATATATATATATATATATATATATATATATATATATATATATATAAATGGCTTTGTTAGCTAATAACTACTTAGCTGTACAGTCAAAAAATCATTAAAACCAAACAATACATGCCCCGTTTTACCATGTCGGCCACCTTAAAAATAAAAAAGTCTCTAATTTCCAAATGCATTAAAAAGAAAAACCTCAACAATAACTTGTGCTAGCTTTGCATGTGCTCAAATGGTTGGTCTCACCTCTTTACCTTCCCCAAGGGAAGAGCATATAGATGACAATTTTTACATATTTTGCCAAGCTTCCTGTCCACCATGTTTTTCAAACTCTTCCTAGGCCATTCGTCCCGAAGTTTTAATCAGAAATAATATAGAATTCAAGCCGATTCGTCAAACTTAATTTAGTCACTGAAACGGTTGTAAAACCTGATTTATATTTCTGTGTCAGCACCCATTTCTAAAGAACCATTTGTGCTGCATATGCTCTGAACCTTACTGGTTTGATAAGAATGCCAACTGCTAGCAAACCAAAACACAACACAGATACGAACATTACCATAAATTGTTTCAATATAACTTCTTGCATAAATCCGCTGCTGCTGTAGAAGCTCTCTCTCTAACCTCTCTATCGATATCACAGCTTCTAGCTAGCTAAAACTCAACACAGATGACAAAGGAAGGTTATTTTCTTTATTGCCAAAGTTTTACTTTATTATCAAGCGTTTAACACGGAGCGCAAGCGAGAGAGGAAGAGCCAATCACGAATCTTGCACTCTGCGAAGCCTTGACGCAAAGTAAAAAAAATTCTGAGGTGCACGTCGAGTTTCACAGAGAGTTAAGCGTGAGGTTACACTAACACGCAGCCTTTGCAACAGGAAATTTGTAGAGTTGACGCAGAAGTATAAATCTGGCTTTACTGATCTGATAGCCAGTTCTCTCTTTCTTTCTATTTCACTCTTTTTCTCTCCCTCGCTCTCTTTCTTTTCTGCTCTCTTTCTCTCTCTCTCTCTCTCTCTCTCTCTCTCTCTCACTAGATCTCTTTCCTTACACTCTCACTCTGTCTCTCGATCTTATGATCGTGTTGAACATGCTAACTTCTAGCTAGCTAAAACTCAGCACAGATAACAAAGGAAGGATATTTACTTCATCGCTAAAGTTTTATTTCATCTGGGTAGGTCTGCGAAGCCTTGATGTGAAGTTACAATTTTTGGGAAGCGCACATCGAGACCCAGAGGGCAATTCGTTGAGTTGACGCAGAAGTATAAATCAGGCTTAAGGCTATATGTCGGCAACACTTTGAGATCCGTTTGAGTCCATTATACTTGCGTCTCTAGATCCTAACATAATAAGATTGCCTTGAGCGCACTGCCCTCTAGTGGTCTGATTTTGCCTTCTTCTGCTAATGACTAGCTTTTTGTCCAGAAATGGAATTCAAAATTATTTTGATTTCTGTTATGACAAGCACGATCTGAAGTCTCCTGCTACGTTCTGTCTTAGCGCCCTCTGGTGGTGGTGGTGGTGAAGAGGTATGGAAATGGCCATTTTGTTTGTTAACACTCTTGGTTTCATCTCGATTCAAATCAAGTTGCTTTCCTCAGCCGGTCAATAGATGGCGCAACCACTAAGTGCTTTCTTTTTGACAGCCTGGCCCAAAATTAATGCTTGCAGTTACCTTTATCTCTACAACTGTTGATTAATGTAGGTGTGCGTTTTAGATTTTGAAATAATATTTTAAGCAAACAACAAAAACGAGTAACATTAAACAATTACATTTTAACAATAAAAATAACAAATATTATGTTGCTAAAACTATTTTGCTGATTTTCAATGTCTTCACACCAATAAAAAATTATAAAGGTAGAAAAATCTCACAAATAAAGATGTTTTTAAAGAAACCAACCCTCTTAATTAAAACACATTTACGTAAATTAATGAATTCAAAACATTTATTTTAATAGCACGACACCTTTAAATGATGCAGATGATTTTTTACCAATAAGAACCAAACCTTATTTTTCTTGACGGAAAATTCTGAGCGCTAAAGATAAAAAATAATAAAGAGTGGAGGTAAATGAGGACATTTCCAGCGCACTTTAATGACTGGAGACACCCGTGTCACTGTGGCTTCTTATGGGTCACAAGTGTGAAGGTTAAATCTTCTTAAATCCCTGACAAACAAAAATGTAAAAATGCAGTTTATAAGATGGCTAAAACAGTGATGCTAAAAGGTTTAAAACACGGTTTTCAGATATCCCAACCCAGTTCTCTGCTGCTTGGCTCGCTGCCGTCAGCTGGCCGAGCGAGAGCAGGGATTATCTGTGTGTGTCCTCTCACACTCGCTCATCCCATTATAGCCGTCCATTCTGTTCTGAGAGGCCAGAGAGGGGCCAAGTCTGAATGCTTTTCCATTTTGGGATTAGCAGAGCTCCTCTGAAGCTGAGCTGAGACGGTGGTGCCTATCATCAGTCAGGGTCTGTCCCGAGTCTTATAATCCTCCTGCCATGCAGCGCCAGCGCTCTCTCACACGCCACACGCTGGTAGACGGGAGAACGAGGGATGCAGCCAGTTAGAACACAGGGTCCTGATGTGGAGCATGCCGGGATTACACCGCTAACCTCTAAGAAACACCCTGAGATTTTCACTTTGGTCATTTGTTAGGGCTCAAGCGCCGAACTTGAAACAGCAACTCTTGTATTCCTTCTTGTTATTCTTCTTCCACCGTTAAAAGTCGATGGCAACCCCGTAAACCCCTTGCAGGAAATGTGTTAAATTTGGTACATATGTATCTTATCATCTACTGGAGCGAATTTCAAGCCTCTGCCTCAAACTCCATAGCGCCACCACTTGCACAAACTTTCATTTACGTTTCTGGCTGTAGCTACCGAAGCATGTGTTGTAGAAACAAAACTCTCCTCTGATTTTCTGGCTTTTGCGTGTTCAAATGCACCCTATGGCGTCATTATCTGCCATATTAGTCTTTAAACAATTCTGGCATTTAAAAAAAGCGACTATTTTAATTCCTCCTAGAGCATTGGTCCATTTTTCATCAAAAAGATTGAAGATTTTCATACTTTTCTGCAATGCTTAGAGATATCAGCACCAAACGTGGTACATCACATCCTAACGTTGATTTGAGGTTGCCTGGAGAGTTTCAGCGCAGTGCCACCTAGTGGTCCTGAAATATAGAGATTGCACCTTTTGGGTCACAACTACCTAGTGTTTTGACAAAAAATTTAAAAGATACTTTTCAAATTCCTTCCAGATTGTTGGTTCAAATTTTCATGAGAAAGACCTAATCAACTTCTGACATTGACAACAAAAAGACATTTGGCAAAAAAAAAAATTGTTTCTCTGCAACACTTGGTACATCAGCATATATCAACACCACATTTGGTACATGAGATCAGATCCTTGATCTGAGGTTGCTGGCAGACTTTTGTGCCCCCTGGTGGTCCTGCAATATAGAAATCGACTATTTTGGGTCATAACAAGCTAACAGTTTAACCAAAATTCCAAAAATCGGTCTCAAAAGGTTCAAAACATACTCAATTTAACTATTTAAATAAATTTTTTTGCTACCCCACCTTGTGATTAAATAGCAGAAAGTACACACAAGCGCTACATAAAGTGAGTTTTTGTCAAAACAATTTATTTTTTTTATTTTTTGACCCCCCCCAAATCTAAATAATCTTGTATCTAAATAAGATACAAAATACAAGTATAAAAATACAAAAATATACAACATCTGCATTAAAACGTGCTTTCAATATCTGCTTCAATTTGAAAAGAATCTAATGGAAATATTATATGTATATTTAAAAAAAATGTACATATGAAAATTGACAATGTGAAAGCTACTCAGTGTGTCGAACTAACTTTTAAAGCTTTTTTCATGTTAATGGTTATATAGCTCTTTCAAGAAAGTGCTATTCAAAAGTGTGAGAGTGAGCAGTCCTGAGTTCATCAAAACGATCTGAGATGTTTCCAAGCCTCAAATCTATACGGCACGTTCCAAGCTTTCCTATATATTTCAGTTCTATTTTTACGTCATGGCTCACCCCTTTTTTGGAAAACCCGGCACCAATACAATGCAGTCCACACCCAAATCTGCTCATCAAGAGGCTAAGGTACGCGCGCACACGAGTGTTGAGAAGCTGTTCTAGCTTGTGCTAAACATGTATTCTCTTCGGTGCAGGGGCCAAACGATGGTCTGAACTCTCCGGGGGAAACCATGTCCTTTGTCTCTCTGGAGGACAGCAACGACCTGCAAACGTGAGTTTAACGCACACACATGATTTAACACGAATCGCTGCAATAACTCCGTTCTGTGACAGTGAAGACTCTGGACTCGGTGGATCCACCACCTCGTCTAGACCCTCGGCGGCTAACAGCACTATGCAAGCGGCCTCCATGGAGTCTCCCACAAACTCCAGCGTGAATGAGTTGGTGAAGAAGGCCCAGGACATCGTCCAGAGGATCAACGCGAGGCGAGCCATGCACCAGCAGAGCATTGACTGCTTCGAGGAAATGCTCATTAATGAGGTACCATCAATCCCCAGAATCTTCATGTGTGAAATTGGTGATTTCCCCCTCTGTAATTCGCTTCGGACAAAAGCGTCTGCCAAATGCATAAATGTAAATGTAAATTATAGCAGAAAACGCTGTTTACCATCAGATCAAAAGGAATTCTTATCATTCCAGCGCAATGTTTCCTTAGCACTTGATACAAGCCTGTCGTTTACATGTTATTTTGCAACGTGCAGTCTTGGCCAACAGCGGTGCAAAAATGCCAATCCAGATGATGTCCTTTGCTTGTTCACTGCCATGTTAAAACTGAGCAACTTTGGGGCTGTAAAAACATGTTTCCAGCCCTGGCTCCATTAGGTTTGTTGAATTAGATCAGGGGTCGGCAACCCAAAAAGAGACATATTGTTGAAAGAGGCATATTGGACCAAAAAAAAAAGAAAAACAAATAAAAAGCCTTATATAAGCCTTATAATGAAGGCAACACATGCTGTATGTATCTATATTAGCTATATTAGCCTGCTATAAAAATGACTAAGTTGGTTACAAATACATAATGAGCTTCATGATTAAATGTTTATTTTTTCTGTAGAGAATGACACAGCACGTCACAGAAATCAGATTTATGTCGTCATTTTTATTTTGAGGATTCCAAAAAACAACATCAGAATGGAACGTGAGTAACGCGCCCCTTATCTGAGCACCAAACAGAGCAATAAAACCATGATTCGGTCCAAGAAGCGTTGAATCCTCTGTTCTCTCAGTTCTGTTTCTCTTTGGGGTCCAGGGCCCTTCACACAGCCGCCGTGTGTTTACGACAGCCCCTGTCTGGCATCCCGCCCCCTGCTGGTAGAAGTGTGTGTCGCAGGCTGTGACACAAATCTTCGCTGACAGAAATGTTGAAGTTAAATATTTATTCTACACACTTTTACAGCATTGAAAAACGTTAAGAATTTTTGTCCTCCTATAGAAACCATATTAATCATAATATTAATATTAAACATTAATATATTTACCTCCCCCATCTTTTTCCATTTTCAAACATTTTTGAAAAAGCTCCAGGGAGCCACTAGGACGGCACTAAAGAGCTGCATGCGGCTCCAGAGCCACAGGTTGCTGACCCCTAATTTAGATGATGATCTTCTGTTGATTCAGATCACTAGTTTTGACCTTTGTGAACACTCTGAGGGGGGTGAATTATTTGTAAACTTGTTTGTTTAAGATTTAAACCTTCAGCCAAGCAGCTGTCTGTGCTATGGCTAAGTCTATGTGTCACGTTTGGTAGAAAACACACGTCAGCACAGCGATCGCAGTTGAGTGGCTTTAATAGAAGAACTAAAATGAATTCAGCCGCAACGGTAAGCAAAGGAATGCCACTGGCGTCAAAAATAGAGAAGTTCAACAGAGATAATGCTTAGCTTTGTGGACACTACAGTTGGATGAGGAGATGTGTACGCTGTGTGCCGAGGGGCTGTAGACGAAGGAAGAGGAGGAGGAGGAGGAGGAAGGAGTCTCGTGAAGGGTGAAGAGATCGCCATCTAGGGTGTAACCTTGAGGTCCTCGGTGAGCTGTGTGAGGAGTGAGCCTTTGTAGCTGAGGTGACGAGGTGTAGCTGGTGATCGTTGGTGAGGGCGCAAGTGCTCAGTATTCCAGTGATTGTGCCCGTGTGGCTTTGCGCTGTGAGGTTGAGCTGGGTGAGGATGTGACACTATGCCTCCCTGGACCTATTCTTGGTTCCATGACAGCGATGGCTGGCTATGCTCATTGTGTTATATACAATTAATGGTCAGACCACACTTCGGCTGAAGTGGTGAACATCTCTTCAGTAAAGTCCAAACCCTCAGTTCGAAAGAGAATTGGGACACCCCTACCATCACATGAATGCACAAACTGGAGAGTCCTGGGGAATGGTTAGGGAGGCATTACATTGAAAAATTATTTTCACGAGTAATAGTTCCAAGAACTTTTATTTTAATCGAGTACATTTTTTGGGTACTCTTACCATTCCTGACAAAAGCACAAAGCTTTTGGTATTAGCAGTTCTTCTGATTGGTTTGTGGGCGGAGCTATGGCCAATGGGTGTGGCTACAGAAAAAAATAGGATTACACAAACATGAATGAAGTAATCCGTTTTTGATTCAAGTTTTCAGTGAGAGTTCACATAATTGGCCGAGCGATGGGTGTGAGCGGAAAAATGTTTGGCTCTGCCACGTCACCGTGGTTTTCCTCCAGCCGAACACTCGCAGTGGACCAATGAGACTTGGCTCTTTTGATGACGTGTTCAGAGCGCTGTTCAGATAAAAAGAGCAGCTGGGTGGCGCACGACACACTCTCAGATCAACCTCACGACAGGAAACAGCGACGAAGAAGAACGAGAAGATGATGAAAGTGCAGAAGATGAGAATACTGCATTCAGAAGCTTGTCTTGTTGGTGTCTGACAATCAAGAGTTGTTCCACAAAGATAATAAAACAGCAGGTGTGTGACAGTTGTCCCCTGAGTGCCACCGAAAGGCTAGGAGGGTCACTGCATCAACATTAAACAGCTGAGGTGTGAAACTACAGAAAAAGCCCCCTGCAGAAAAGCTATTTGAGCAAGGGAGAGAGTTTAAACTCGTCCAGAAGATCTTAATTGTTGCCTAAATTAAGAAAAAATACAAATTTGTTAAATTACTTCAAAATCTTGAACCAAGCCCAGGTCTCTGTTAGGTACTCTTAATGCTTCGGCCCTTTATTTTTTTGCTTTTTGGTCTAGCTTTACTAGAGACACCCTCATATTGGACTAAACTGTGTGCAGGTGCGAGAGTCGTTTCAGAAGATGAGGGAGGAGATGTTTGTGTATTATGAGGAGCAGGACCCTGGCATGGAGAGCAGCATCACGGAGCTCTCGGAGCTGCTGGAGAGCTGTAATCAGATCAGTCTGGAGCTGCAAGAAGCCAGTCAGACCCTGGACGCCATCAACAAAGGCCTGCAGCACAGCGCCGAGCACTGAGAGCGGGTACACACCTCCGAGAGCTTAGAGCTCAAGAGATCTGATTTCCGTTCGCACGCACAATGAAACAAACCTTAATTAATCATCTTCATGTAATCCAGAACAATGTATTTATTTTTATATTTTCTGTTATTTATTCAAGTTGAACATGTATGAGAACATTGATTGAGATTTATGTAAATGAAATGTCATTCGCTGTAAAGCTTTTTTTTTTTCATCATAAAGTTCAGTTATTAGGATCAAACCTCTCGTGATACTGATTCCAGGGTTTCCTCGTGGTCGTAAAAAGTCTAAATTTTAAAAGCCCAAATTTTACTTCTTAAAATTTCTTAAGGTCACTGTTCACGGTCTTACGTTATGTTTCACTTATTTTTAGATGTTGTGAAGATCATCTTATATATGTTTTTTTTTTTGTTGTTGCTTGGGGTTGCCAGAGATTGATAAAATGCACCTAAAAGCTAAGAGCATAAAAGTCAAAGTTAGGGTCACGAGAACTTTCGTAAATCCTCAAAAACATAAATGATGTTTAACAGTGCCATAGTGGGAGAAAAGGCTTATATGAACTCAAAATCATAAAAATAAAATATGTTAGTTCAAGAAAAAGCTTGTGAACACTAAAACATTCTTAAAATTCTACAAGTGATGGTTAGGGTTGCCAGATATTGACATAAGTCTCATACATGTTAAAAATGTATGTGGTTTTAAGTGTTGCCAGAGATTGTGAAATGTGAAAAAATGCACAAAATGCAATTTTGTGGAATTAGTTTCGGGAGGAGCTTTACATA
The DNA here is from genome assembly GCA_900490495.1 of Danionella dracula. NCBI lineage: Eukaryota > Metazoa > Chordata > Actinopteri > Cypriniformes > Danionidae > Danionella > Danionella dracula. Next base: position 17,384 of record UELW01000139.1, read on the forward strand.
ATTGCCAATTGACCCCAGCTCCTGCTGATATTAAACCATCAGCCATCTTGCTAGTATGAAACCAGCTGAAGCTGTTTTCCCATCTTGACTCTTAAAGAAAAAAAACCACCACCGGCCCCTTTCACCTCTCATTTCTCTGGCCCAGGTCGCTCTCAGGCTCCGAGCCCCTTCCCTGGACAGCTCGCCCAGTACGCTTCTTATCGTTTATTATGCAAGAACGTTTTGTATGTGTTTTGATGTTATGATAGAGGTCTTAAATTTGAGTCTGATCTTCTTAAACCATCTTCTATTTGACCTTGTGAAACCTACAGAAACCATGTGATTAACTCCGTCTCATTCAAATGACAGAGAATAAAAACGGTATTGTTTATTCTCTTTCTGAGTAAGGACTAACAAGACATCTAACGAGAAATCAAAGCTCATTAAAAAAAACATTACAGCCGAGAGCACTTTTTTGGAAAACTTGCATTTCAGTACTCGCTGATACCGATACTTATTAAAAACATGATTTAAATTTACAGGTAACAGCTTTAGTCAATCAATCAATCAATCAATCAAGTTTTTATAGCGCTTTAGCAGTTGCTTTCAAAACAGTCTCACAAAGTCCTCATGAGGATCAGGTAGAGTAGATAGGAGTTCCTCTGTGAGGCCCCTGGGAGCCTCGCTGACTGAGGCAGGTGCTAATCACCTCCCCAGCATAAAGAACATACAAACTCAAGATCTGGGCTCCAGAACATTTTAGGTGCTTGATTAAATTACTCGTGTTAAATGCACTACCTGTTGAGCATCCTCTGGACAATTTTGCTGAGCACAACTTGCAGTCCGCCTTTGTTTTGTCCTCTTCAATCACTTTCAAATAGTTCCACACGCTAACATGTCTCACCTCGTCTTCTCTCCGCTCGGAGCTGCAGCCGGCGCCTGTGATTAACCCCTTACACGCCGCTCAAACATAGACATTTCTCAGATGCTGGTATCAGTCCCCGGTATCAGGGGTCTTTTAACGAGTACAAGTACCGATACCCGGTGCATCCCAACTTAACACATTTCAAAATAACTTTGTGTTGTCTCACCGGGAATTGGTAAATTGCACATACCACACTGGATCAGTGACGCGAGTGCTGGGGGAGTAACTTCCAGCTTTCTCTCGAGGCAACATGGCGGAGATGAGAGAAAATCTGCTAGTTATGTTCTCTGAAGGTGGAAAAGCAGAAGATATGGCAGCTACTAACTACTTTACCACCAGAGAACCTATCAGTGATGCGAGGGTCAATGTATGAACACCCGGAACCCGACCGATGTTTTCAAGTAACTCGGACAGCAAAAAAATAAAAAAAATTAAAATATTGAAACACACCCGCTTCCCAACCTGCATTTTTTCATGTTCACTGACGCGGTGCGCTCAGAGGTGCAACAGCGAGAGCAGGCAGTTAGGGTCCCATTTGAGGAGACCCATCATTTCCCATTTCAGTTGTCTAGATCAGTGTCTTTCAACCACTGAGATATCGTCAGGTATGCTGTGGGAAATTATTCATTTGTGTGCCTGTGCGGTCTCTCGCCTGGCAGCGTAATCATGTAGAAGCCTGCTCTTTCATACCAGTAGGTGGCAGCAGTAGGGAGCTAATTGCCTTGTGCTTGGAGACAAGCGAATTAGTGACGCATGGATGCAGCGGCAGGTAACATTTACAGTGACATTGTGGATAGCAGGATGGCGGTGAAAGTGATGAATGCGTTATTGAAGAGGAAAAATGCTGATTCTGAGCTGGACCCAGATGAAGGCGCTAATATGAGTGAAGGTCAAAAGAAAGCAATGACGGTGACGTCCAGCAAAGTTTCTGGCACGAGGTGACAACGAAAGCTACCTCGCATTTGGATTTGCTTTTACCGGAGATGCAAAGGCACCGATTCCGTTGTGCTTGGTATGTGGTGAAAAGCTCTCCAACAGTGCTTTGGTGCCAAGTAAGCTTAAACGCCATCTCCAAACGAAACATCCTTCACTTAAAAACAATGTGAATTTGTGGCTAAATCAAAAGTCCCACACTGTGGCAGAGAAATTAATGCTTAATGCATGCAAAGCCATTATAAATGAGATGCTCGAAAAGATTATAATGAAAGCTTATAAAATACTTGTCTCTTTGTTGCTTATTGGATTCATATTCAAGACGTTCTAACATCATTTTTCAATTAACAAAAAACTTTAAAATAGCAGTAAACACACATTATTATAAAGGTTTTTTTGCACGTTTTCAGCTGGCGCTGTGCCGCGAGATCTTTTCAATTAGGGAAGTGTGCCTTGGCTCAAAAAAGGTTGAAAAACAGATGCATATTAATGATGAATGCAATGCTTGAAGCTTGAGCCTGCTTGAAGAATTCATCAGCATGTCAACTGAGAGATCTCTCACGTTTCATCAGTCTCTTATAGTTAGAGAACTATAAGATCTTTGTGATGCCTGTAGTTTCATCATCTAGTGACTTCTGGAGCAACCTGCAGAGACTTCTCAAGCTTGTTTCAGCAGCTGAGCACTTCATCACGTGATCAATAAAATAAATAAACACCATTATATTTGTTATATAAAAAACACACTCAAATTTCCTGTTATAATCTCAAAATTTATTACTGAACAGACCTGCAGATATTTCTCAGGTTTCCACTGCTACATGCGCGATTATTAGTGGTCATTAAGTGTGCGGACACAATGCATTCATTTTCACATTCAAATTTCCAAAGGCGATTGGTTCATAGCGACGCATTACACACAGAAAAAAAAAAACAATCGAACCAATCAAATCAAAGGATTCTGTGCTCATCTTAGCTTCAGTACGATCACCTCAGAAAAGTTTTTTCTTTGCTTTGCACTGCAGCCATGCGGAGTAGAATTAAGCGGGTTTCCGAAAAGAAGACTGCCCAGTGCTCATCCCCGAACAAACATCCAATTAAATATCAGCGAAAATCATCTCTGTGATTCCTAGAATTGAGGCAGCACTTAACTGCTCAAAAAAAAAAAAATCTGAAATGCACACTAAGAGAACATTTCAAATTAAATTAAAAAAATAGTTACTGATATTATATTAACTGAGATTTGCATTGGTAAGACACAACTTCAAGCTATTCTAGTCAAACAGCGATGAAAGCGCAGTTTGATAAAGTGTGTGGCATCTTTAACGCTCCAGTTTAACCCCACAGCTAGGTTTGCCAATACTTTGGGTTAAAACAAGGCAGCTGCGTTTAAGAGCATAGAGCTGTACAATACTGGCCCTAATGAAAGATTCCTCTGAATATCAGCACGTGTGCAGAACACGAACATGAACAGCTCGGAGATGAATCGAGGGTTAAAGCGCGTGCTCCTTGCTGAAGACCAGATACAGAAATCTCATTTCAAAGACAACCAGTTAAACGTTCTGAAAAATGTATGCTGTAGTTTAATACTGGCCACAAGACGTTGAAGGCTCAAAGAAAGCTTCCATTATTTTTACAGCAACACATTTTTAGGTTTGGATGCAGGCTGAAATGATTGTTTTTGTTTGTTGTCATTTTTGGCTGAACTTTTTCAAAACTTCAAACATATTGGGGTTTGTGTTTAACTCCTTCAGAGCTGCGTCAGAAAGAAATGGAAAGAGAAAGGAAATGGAAAAAGAAAAGAAATTAAAAGGAAGAAGAAATTGAAAGAAAAAAAAATGGAAAAAGAAAAGAAATTAAAAGGAAGAAGAAATGGAAAGAGAAAGGAAATGGAAAAAGAAAAAAAAATGGAAAAAGAAAAGAAATTAAAAGGAAGAAGAAATGGAAAGAGAAAGGAAATGGAAAAAGAAAAGAAATTAAAAGGAAGAAGAAATGGAAAGAGAAAGGAAATGAAAAAAGGATAGAGAAAAGAAATTAAAAGGTAGAAGAAATGGAAAAAGAAAGGAAATTAAAAGGAAGAAAAAATGGAAAGAGAAAGGAAATGGAAAAAAAGGATAGAGAAAAGAAATTAAAAGGAAAAAGAAAGGGAAAGAGAAACGGAAAAGAAAAGGAAATTAAAAATAAAAGGGAAAGAAAACGAAAAAAGAAAAGAAATATGTGCAAACCCACACCTCGCAATAAAATATAGATTAACTAGTTTTTTTTATAATAATTTACTGGAATTTTACTGCATACAACAACTTGATCCTAATTTCGCTGAAAATAACTTGCAACGGACGCAGCGATTGAAGGAGTTAATTACGGAAAAACTCATTAAAGTCCCCCAAAAATGGAAAGTGCAGCAAAGATTTCGTAACAATTGGTTTCATCACTTCCTGCTGTTTAAAGATGTTTAGAAACACAAACATGCTAAAACTCCTGGGACATCTTCTGTTTGGAAAAAATCTAATTTCTTTTTTTCAAACAAAAAAGCTAAACAATTTATAACATATAACTTCTCTTTTGCTCCAACATTTTGTCATATTAAAGAAAAAGTCTGCTTCTCTAATTCTTTAACCATGAAATCATTTTATATTTTATAGTTCTGTATTGTTTAAAGTTATTTTTTTAACTCTATTTTTGCCTATTCTTGAGTCACACACTGAGAGTACACATGATTTTTTTCAAGTATGTAAAATGTTCAGATAAAACGATCTCTTTTAGACAGCATTTAACTAAACGCCACTGAGACTTCCTCCAACTTCCTACATTTTTGAAGAAGTTACTTAAAGTTTGATTTGGTTTCCGCAAAACCTAAATTCAGTATTCTGCAGGTTACAAACATGATAAAAAGGGTTTTGTTGCTTTATGCTCAAAAAAAAAAAAAAAAAGAGTCAGGGCTACTATTGCCCATCTTGAAAGCATTTTTTTCACTCAGACCTTTCTTTCTTAAATAAAAAAAGGTTCTGCTTTGAATTAAAATTCTTATTTTTCTTCTGACTAAAATGTTTAGGGTTAATGCTTAGGACAAATGAAAAGGTTATTTGATCCGCAGTAAACCGTCAGTGTGTGTGTCAGTGTTAATATTGCGCCACCTTATGAAAGCAGTCGTTAACTGTTCACAGTCTTTGAGACCTTTGCAAATATTGTTAGTCAAGTTGATTCATGTGTTTACTTCGTGAGTCAACTTAGAATATAATAATTTTTAATCCAGCTCTATGAACGTTTATTTTAGGCATAAGAATCTTGAACTTTGAATTCTTTACTTAAAAGTAAAAATTTGAGTAGGCTTAAAAGACATTCAGAGCTTTTAGAAACTTATTTCATACTCGTTTAACCCATTTTTTGTTTCAGACAACATCTTGAAGTTGTATTTTTCTTCTCACGAACACACAGTGTATTTGATCAACAGTGAACTGTAGGTTCAGCGTTATATATTTAATATTGTTCCTAAAAAAAAACTTTTTTTCCCTGTTTATAAAATTTACAAAAGTAGGCGAGTTGATGCATGTGCTGACTTAGAGTTAATTTTATTCAACTTGGAATATAATACTTTAGTTTTTAATTAAGCTCTATAAACGTTCATTTTAGGCCTATAAACTTGAACTTTATATATGAATTCTTGACTGAAAAGTTTAAATTTGACTTGGCTTAAAAAAAAAAAAATCTGAAATTTTAATACGTGTTAAAACAATTTTTCTGAATTTTTTCTTGAATCCTTTCACCCCAAAAAATAAAACCTTCAACTTGTATCACTAAAGGCAGATTTGTCATCAGTGAGGGTTTAACTGTATACAGAGACAACATTTCTGGACACCGAAGTCAAGTGCGCTTATCCAAGGACGGTAAAACACTGTAGTTTAAACTCCTACGCAGTAAATATGTGTAGTCTTTAACCATGCTTGTTTAAAAAACTCCTCAATAATCAATAACTGTACAGAGATGTCGGTTAAGTGAATACACTAAATGATGCGAGTACACAGTAGACGATCAAATCCAATCTATGGATCTTAATTAGCCCTTAATACTGACTGGAAAAGAGCAGTTCTTCTCTCAACCGCTCAATAACGAAGCATCCACGGACTTCTTCAAACCCTTTAACACATTTCTACCGCAAACAGATCGGATTTGGATGTCACATGTTTAGATATTCCAATGCCTGGGTGTTGATTGGCTGGTCTGGCGTGAAAAAAAAAAACATGTTTCCTAAACTCCTCCCCATTTTGAGCCCTTTAAATGGATCAAATGCATTCAATTACTGGATTTCTGTCTTGTATTAATTTGATCACAACACAAAAACTCCGTTATTGTGTTTCCTGTACGTATAAACAGAATTTTAACACAGCGCTGAATAATACTTGAAAACTTGAGTTTCTCATCAGAATTTAAAGAGATGAACGTATTCAGGTCAATTGGAATTTAGTGGGTTTTGTTCTGCAGTAATCTCCTCTTCTCATCTTTTCTAATAATTTCAGATGATTAAAGGACACGATCACAAATAGATCGGTTCACGTCTAACGGAGACGCCACAGCTTCTCTGGTTTCTTTGGAACAGGGATGTAAAAAAAAACAAGTTTCTATTCAGAATGGTTACTACAGTCTTAAAGAGTTTGTAATAGACGTCAATAAATTGAATAAGATAATAAAATTATATATTTTTAAGCTGCACCAACTGATCTCAGATTATTTGCACCTAAATTTTTTACGTTCTACATTTCTGTAATATTTAACATCCAACTTGTCACTTTTTTCCACAAAAACATAACAATGAGTCGATTTACGAACTCAAACCTGATTCAGTAGAATAGCTTGAAGTTAGCAAAAAAAACTAAAATACATCTCTTGTTTGGTTAGAATGACCCCTTCAAAAGGTTTTTTTTAAGTCCTTTGTTTAAAAAGAGTAGATTATTTTTGTTGCTATTATTTAATTTGAGAACACACTAACTTAAAAAAAAATTGAGAACACGCAAAAATTAAAGGAAACTTGATTGATTTGTAATTGTAAGTCATTACATCTGATAAGAATGATTTTATTTTTTTTAATTGTCAACTGTGCTCTGATCGTTTGCACTTCAAATGTAAAACTCAACATTCTTAATTTTCTGAAATATTAAACATCGGTCAAATCGAGTCACATTAGAAATAAACGCTGATGAAACATTGTTAGCAAAGAGTAGCTGAATTTTGTTGCTACCATTTAATCTGAGAACTTTTTTTAATCTGAGAAAGTTTGTTTTAAAAAAAATTTGTAATTATAAAGCAATAAAACGATCCACTTATTGTGCTCAGATCACTTGCACTTAAAACATAAAATGTTATGTTCTAAATTTCATCTTTCGTCACATCTCCAAACTCGAATCCAACGCAGCCGACGTGATTAAAGTTTGCAGAAATTTAATTTAAAATAGTCAAACGTCTTGGTTTACAAAGACGAGCTGAATTTTATTGAGGATGTGATTTCATTTCAGAACACGGACAAAAACACGGAGAAAAAATGCAAAGAAATTAACTTCAGCAGATTTGAAATTGGAAGCAAAAATAAATCGTGCTGTTTTTTTTTGTTGTTGAACCAACTGTGTTCTACGTCAACGTAGAATTTACGTTCTAAATCGTATAAAATAACACATCTGGCTCAACTAGAGATGTTTTTACCAAAATTTTAGCTACTATCCTAAATCAAAGTTATCTTGAATACTGTATTTTTAATCAGTTTCTCAACCCAACAGCGCAGTGCAACATGGGATTAAAACCAGCTACACACTCGAGAGAGCAAGAGGAAAAGCACGCAAAAATAGAGTCCTAAAAGCTGAAAAACCTTTACATTTGGTAGTAAACCTGAAACTAGTTTCGTTTAGAGATGTTAAAACTCAACCTTTCAGCTGAACACAAAAAATAACAATCACTGCTGGAATCCGTAGAAAGGAAAACAATCAATCGGTGTTCTTCTGCGCTGAAAAACAGTGGCTTGATGTGATCGTAGAGACAGAAAAATGGAGCTGCATGCAACGTTTTACATGCACGGTCCTAAAAAATTGACGAATGCATGAGAACACACTCTGAAGAAAGCTTTCGTTTCCTTGAATCTAATGCCACAAAGACTTTCAGGGTGATCAAAGAAACCCTAGAAAGCTTTAAAAGTTACCTTTTACGACGTCTGAGAAGAAAAACTAAAACGCTGTTGATTTTTCCTCCCTGGAACGATCGTTTTCGCTTGTGCTCGAGTCGATGAGAGAGGTAGATCTTTGTGTTCATGGAGACGTCAGAAAGAAGCTCTGCTCACAATCTAGCGTGATTGCGCAGCAGGTTTTGGATGCGTGAGTGCGCTCCGGCACATCAGTCCGAACGCCGGAGGATTTGGGTTTGAGGCGGACTGGAGAGGAGACGGATGGGTGCTGACCGCATAAGGCATTTAGAACAGACATGCGACGGATCTGATGTGGAATAGCGACGCTCTGATTGCTTCGTGTTGTGCTAGGAGGCACTTTGGTTGAGTTCGAGGCATCGCCGGCTGGTTCTCTGCTCGTCTTCAACCACACCGCGAGGCGATGCCCGAACCCCGTCGTCCATTCCCGACGGAAACGCTTCAGTCTGTGTGGTTGTTGACGTGATTGCTCTTTTTTGAGTCCGTTTTACCCCCCTTTAGCTTGCCGGTGATGACTTTGTAGCAGCCGCGAGCGATTTTGTGCATCCAGATGGTGTTGAGGATATCTAAACAGATGCAGGACACAATCCAGGCCACCTGAGCGCCCAGGCCGAGCCGCTCAAACGCTGGCGTGCCGAACGTGCTGAACACTTTCGCCCAGTAGGGGGGCATCACGGCGATGCGGACGAGGAAGAAGACCACCGCCATGGCAACGCCGTTAGCGACGACCAGGGGGTGCGTTCGGGGGTATGACAAGGCCTCAAAAAACCACCTGTACGGAGAGAGGCGAAAATCAGAACACTCCTCATTTTAAGGGTCAGTTAAAACACATTAGTTTAGCGTTAAATAACCCCTTCAGACGCTGTGTATTTTTTGCTTCCTGAGAATATCCCTCAATTTAAAACCTTTCTTTGGAATCAGAGGATGGATTTTCAGTGTAATTAAAAAATAAAAAAAGATAATATAATCAACAAAATCTTAATTTTTCATTTAAACAGGGTTTCTGCAGGTTTCATGAAAATTTTAGACCTGTTTTATGACCGTTAAGAATCAAAATAAAGACCTATATCACAACATCAACAACACAAACAAAACTCGTATGCAAAATGAACAGTATACTTCAAATACATTTCTTGAAACCTTAACCACGAAGGTTTTTCTCAAACTCTGGCAACCCTAATTATGCCTTTTACAAAGTTGAGTGTTTATAAGCCATTTCGCTCACTCTTAAATAAAAAAAATTACAGTTAGGGTTCAAAACATTTATGCACATTTTCTCAATCTCTTGAAACCCTTACAATCACCTTTACATATTTTAACATTTATGAGTCAATAACTCGAACTTACTTGTTTGTAGCATTTAGAAGCATTTTCTAAATCTCTGGCAACCCCAAGTAACAACAAAAAACACAAATCAGAAGAGCTTTACATGAACATCTGATAAATTAGAGCTGTGAAACATTATCTAAGACCTGGAACCGTGAATTAAATCTTTTAAAGGCTTTGGGTTTGTAATCTTTAGCCTTTTTAAGACCCGTGGAAACCCTGTTAATGCTGTTATACTGTTTGAGATTGATGCTGACTCAAGTTGAGACCTTTCTTTATAAGAAAGAGTAATTGCAGAGCTAGCAGTGGAGCTGGAGAATGCATTCCAGCAGCGAGTGCTGATCCCAGGTCAGTCGCTGCGCTCACAGGTAGAACACGCCCTTATTTGTAACGTGACAAATTTTTGATTGTTTTTTATTTTATTTATCTGTCTTCTGAAGTCGTCTTGTTTGGACACAGACTGTCTAAAAAACTAGTTCGTAAAAAATGTCTCTGACATCTCCCACTAATACAAGACACTCCTAAAGCTACAGAAACTTCATAAAAATGTGATTTTAAGCGTGCAGTACCTGTAGAAAACCAAAAAAGTCTATTGAAAGTAATAGACTCTATGCTTGACTACTTTCGTTTTCCATCTCAGTGTTTCAGCGCCGAAAGATTTTTTTTTCCATTCGCTTCAGCGGAGGCGATAAATCACTGGAATTTCACACTCGTAAGAAAATCCCGATCTAACCTCTCAATGAAACAGAAATTAATTACCACACAAAGAAACGCAGCTCAGACTGAAAGCTCAGACTGGAAGAGTTTAGTGCAAGTACGAAGGCAGTGCGTCTATTGAGGTCTGAAGGGGTTACAAATTAAATACAAAATAACGTTCATAGATTAATCACATAAATAAAAGCATCCTTTAGAGATCCCGGGAATACTGTACATCTCACCTTTGATTGACGAACGGCGTGGACAGTTCTGAGATCAGACGGAAGTTTGCGAAGTAAGGAAGCACTCCACGAGACTGGAACAAGAAAACAACACTGATGAGAAAAACCTGAGAGGAAGCGTCAGAGATCGCAGCCGGAACAGCGAGACACTAACTGCACTTCTGTGTCCTGCTGCGGGTAGTGATGTGTGGTTCGTGAACGATTCGTTCTTTTTGAACGACTCTTTAATGTGACTCTGTTGGAACGAATCGTGTCGGAGAGAGATTGGTTCAGTGGCGCATGCGCAACATTCTTCTGGTTTTCTGAGTGTAACTCGCTTAGCATTAATGATCAGAGAACGAAAGGAGCCGGAGGACTCGAGAAAGATCTAATCTTTTCTGTTTCCGGCTCATATTGTGTTGGTTAATATTAGAGAGCGTCACGTGACAGAAGGCCCCGGGGCCGGACTGAACTCGTTACCATCAGAGAGAAGAAATGTGAGGAACGAATGAGACTTTATCCAAAAGACAGATCAGAGATGAGCTGAACCAGACTAAAAATATTTTTTTGTCTTCTAGCATTATAGTTTTGTCTTATTTGTCACGTTTGTGTAGATACTAAATGTGTTCGGTAAGAAACACACACTTTATTGGTATTTTACTAAAGTGAACAAATGACTCGAAAAAAGATTTGTTAATTTTGTTAATTTTAGTAAAATACCAATAAAATGCTGCGTATTTCTTCCCGAACACATTTAGCATCTACACAAACGCTAATCAAGCTACAAATAAGACAAAACTATAATGCTAGAAGACAAAAAACCTATTTTAATTTAACTTTTAGTCTGATTCGGCTCAGCTCTGATCTGTCTTTAGGATATAGTCTCATTGGTTCTCATCACTTCTCTCTGATCATTCCAGCCATTTATTTACAGAAATAATTTAGAATAAAGTGCGACCTATAACTGTGAAAAATAACTGTGACCTTAAATGCCTACTTTCTGTAAGCTGTTAAGTTCTTAACGAGCGTTCCACAGGTGCACGCTAATTCATTGATTATGGTTCATTGAACCTGCATGGAAAACATCGTTTAAACCCTTTACAATGAAGATCTGTAAAGTTATTCGGATTTTAACAACATTATTGTTGAAACAGACAGTCCTGAAGAAAGGACCTTTCTTTCTATGTTGAGTTTATAACTTTTATTGATTTCATCGTGGGGTATTCTCGTGTTCTTAATCAATCGATTGAACCTTGCGTTGCTTGCCACAAAAAGGAAATTGTGTTTAACAGCTTTTGGCCTTTAATTCTTCAAATATCTCGCCACACATCAAGTCTGTGCCCCCTCCCTCTAGCTCACTGAACTTCCTAAACTGAGTAGTTTCTTTATGAATTACCGTGTAAAATTGCTAACACTAAAATCAAGAAAACAAAAGCACCAGGAATAGATAAAGCTCTTCACAACTCACAAGAAAATCTCTTCCCAACTCGAGATTGAAACGGAAAAAAAAGGATCACTTCCTCATATTTACCAACACATATCCGTAAGCATACAGCGCCGCCAAGTGGTGACAGACGAAAAACACATCTCCCATCGTGCTCCAGTTGGAGGCCAGGAGCAGCAGGTCTGCGAAGAGAGGAGAGGAGAGGAGAGGTGAGAGATCTGGAGGATCTGATCTGAAGTGATCCGCTCCAGGGCTCGTACCGTAGAAGAGGTATCCGCAGGTGATGGCCACGTTCAGCTTCACCACGCTCGGATCTCCCCTGCGGAGGAGAGAAGCAGAGCGCGGGTTCAACAGAAGCAGCACGTGAGGATGCTGCGCTGATCGCATCCGAGGCGACCCACACGAGAAGCTCCTACAGCAGCAGAGTCTCTCGAGGACTCTCGCTGCGACCTCGAGGAACTCTGCTTTGCGTTTATCTAAAACCTCTTTTCAGATAAAGCATCCGAACACACGGAAAAATAGCGATCATATTAAATGCACACAACACACCGGAAACCAAATAGACTGCATCAACTAAAAGACTGATAAAAGAAGATAAACGAGGAGTTTTATCAAAATGCAAAAAAAAATCTGACATCCCTAATTAAAGCCGCGATCTGATTCCTTTTTTTGTTACGACCATTTCTTGACCCTTTTAAGATTTTAAACAAAACACAAAATGGGAAAATTAATACATTGTTTAAATAAAAAGTAAGCTATTTGTTTTGTTGCTAGCATATATATATATATATTTTTTTTCCTCTTAGCATTTTTTCCCTCTACAACATTCAAATATGCAATACAATAAAGACTTGTTATTATACAAATATTATTATATTATTACCACTAGCTAATAGACTGCATAAGCTAAAAGACTGAATAAACTATTTTATTACAATGCAAACAAATAAAAATAAATATAAAATCCAACATTTTTAAATAAAGCCTCGATCAGATTCCTTCTTTTATTCCGACCATTTCTTAAACTTTTTTGTATTTTAAACAAAACAAACATAAAATGGGAAAATAACAGGTGTTTGTTGAGGCTCCTGAGTTTCAAAAAGTGAATTTCTGCTGAGTAGTTATATATATATCTACATTAAATAATAAATATTTAACATTTTTCGACTAGATATAACACGGAATATGATGAATATTCATTATTACATTAAATGCTCACAACAAAGAGAAAACATAACAGACTACATCAAATAAAAAAACTTAATTTTAAAAGAAACTACTTTAAGAACTTTATTTAAAACTTCATATTCTTAAAAATATTAAATATTTTAGGGTTGATCAGATTCCTACTTTTATTTCTATAATTTCTTGAATTTTTTCTGGTACTTCGATGGACTCTTATATACCGAAAACTAATCAATAAATTAAGTGAAGAATTTTGTGTAATTTTGAATTAATTTTAAACAAACAACAAAATGTAAAATGGGAAAAATAAAAGATTATTTAAAAAACAGGTGTTTGTTGAGACTGAATTTCTGCAGAATATTAAAAAAATGTATATATACACACAATTGTATTATATATAAATATATATATGTACACACACAATCGTAATAATAAAATATTTATTGAAATAAAAAACATTTTCCTATTAAACATAACATTCTGATGTTGAATAACCATTATTATTTTAAATCCCCACAACAAAAAGAGGAAATCTTATAGATTGTATAAATTAAAAGAATGAATAACCATTTAGAGAAATAAATAAGAAATAAAAAAAAATTTTATAAGAGGTTTGATCAGATTTCTTCTGTTATTTTTAGAAAGCAAAATGAGTCGGATACTCATGAAATATCAATAAACACCAAGCAGCTCATCCGATCACATGAACACGGAGGCAGCAGGAGCAGCTAATCTCCAGAATGTTCTCTGATCGCTAGAAGACCACTCCATGGAACACCGAAAAGCTTTTAACCTGCCGAATAGAGCTGAAAAGCTTTTCGTTATCTAACAGATTTGTGATTGCAGGGTCGACTCTGCCGCGGGTCACGCCGACTCCCTCCCCAGCTCGGGTTTATCAGGACAGCGCTGGGAGCACAGATAGCAGGCACAGGCTGAAGTCCATGTGCTGAAGCATATCCGCTGAAGTCCATCCGCTGAATGGTGGATGAGAGCGACTGGTGGGGGGTGTTTGGTGGATGAGAGCGACTGGTGGGGTGTGTTTGGTGGATGTGAGTGACTGGTGGAGTGTGTTTGGTGGATGTGAGTGACTGGTGGGGTGTGTTTGGTGGATGAGAGTGACTGGTGGGGTGTGTTTGGTGGATGAGAGTGACTGGTGGGGTGTGTTTGGTGGATGAGAGTGACTGGTGGGGTGTGTTTGGTGGATGAGAGTGACTGGTGGGGTGTGTTTGGTGGATGAGAGTGACTGGTGGGGTGTGTTTGGTGGATGTGAGTGACTGGTGGAGTGTGTTTGGTGGATGAGCGCAACTGGCGGGGTGTGTTTGGTGGATGAGCGCGACTGGTGGGGGGTGTTTGGTGGATGTGAGTGACTGGTGGGGTGTGTTTGGTGGATGAGCGCGACTGGTGGGGTGTGTTTGGTGGATGAGCGCGACTGGCGGGGGGTGTTTGGTGGATGAGAGCGACTGGTGGGGGGTGTTTGGTGGATGAGAGCGACTGGTGGGGGCTGTTTGGTGGATGTGAGTGACTGGTGGGGGCTGTTTGGTGGATGAGAGTGACTGGCGGGGGGTGTTTGGTGGATGTGAGTGACTGGTGGGGGCTGTTTGGTGGATGAGAGTGACTGGTGGGGGCTGTTTGGTGGATGAGAGTGACTGGTGGGGGCTGTTTGGTGGATGAGCGTGACTGGCGGGGTGTGTTTGGTGGATGAGCGCGACTGGCGGGGGGGTGTTTGGTGGATGAGAGTGACTGGTGGGGTGTGTTTGGTGGATGTGAGTGACTGGTGGGGTGTGTTTGGTGGATGAGCGCGACTGGTGGGGGCTGTTTGGTGGATGAGAGTGACTGGCGGGGGGTGTTTGGTGGATGAGTGTGACTGGTGGGCGGTGTTTGGTGGATGTGAGTGACTGGTGGGGAGTGTTTGGTGGATGTGAGTGACTGGTGGAGTGTGTTTGGTGGATGAGTGTGACTGGTGGGGGGTGTTTGGTGGATGTGAGTGACTGGTGGAGTGTGTTTGGTGGATGTGAGTGACTGGTGGAGTGTGTTTGGTGGATGAGAGTGACTGGTGGGGTGTGTTTGGTGGATGTGAGTGACTGGTGGAGTGTGTTTGGTGGATGAGTGTGACTGGTGGGGAGTGTTTGGTGGATGTGAGTGACTGGTGGGGTGTGTTTGGTGGATGTGAGTGACAGGTGGGGAGTGTTTGGTGGATGTGAGTGACTGGTGGGGGGGTGTTTGGTGGATGTGAGTGACTGGTGGGGAGTGTTTGGTGGATGTGAGTGACTGGTGGGGTGTGTTTGGTGGATGTGAGTGACTGGTGGGGTGTGTTGGTGGATGTGAGTGACAGGTGGGGAGTGTTTGGTGGATGTGAGTGACTGGTGGGGGGTGTTTGGTGGATGTGAGTGACTGGTGGGGAGTGTTTGGTGGATGTGAGTGACTGGTGGGGTGTGTTTGGTGGATGTGAGTGACAGGTGGGGAGTGTTTGGTGGATGTGAGTGACTGGTGGGGAGTGTTTGGTGGATGTGAGTGACTGGTGGGGTGTGTTTGGTGGATGTGAGTGACAGGTGGGGAGTGTTTGGTGGATGTGAGTGACTGGTGGGGAGTGTTTGGTGGATGTGAGTGACTGGTAGAGTGTGTTTGGTGGATGTGAGTGACAGGTGGGGAGTGTTTGGTGGATGTGAGTGACTGGTGGGGGGTGTTTGGTGGATGTGAGTGACTGGTGGGGAGTGTTTGGTGGATGTGAGTGACTGGTGGGGTGTGTTTGGTGGATGTGAGTGACAGGTGGGGAGTGTTTGGTGGATGTGAGTGACTGGTGGGGTGTGTTTGGTGGATGTGAGTGACTGGTGGAGTGTGTTTGGTGGATGAGAGTGACTGGTGGGGTGTGTTTGGTGGATGAGAGTGACTGGTGGGGTGTGTTTGGTGGATGTGAGTGACTGGTGGGGTGTGTTTGGTGGTGGTCAGGAGGTCGTAGGCGCAGAATGGCAGCCACATCCTGTCAAACTGCTCCAGGTAGCTTATCAGCACCAGAGTGTGAATGTGGAGTACACCGGTACAAATATTAATGTGTTTTAAAATGTTTATATTGCGGTACTCTGACGTGTTGATGTAATGAAGTCATGTATTTTACGCAAGAGTATGCGCCTCCCAAAACTCAAAGGAGGACGCTAAAGAACAGCGCTGTAGAGCTAGCATGTATTTAAGAAGCTCAGTTAAACCCCAAAAATTAAACCAGCTCAACTGAACGAGAGAATCGAACCATCACACTTCGTTATCTTCACTGTGACACCAGGGGTTTATTTTTATTTATCCTTTCATGATCACAATCTTGTTTATTTATAATTCGCTAAATCTATGACCGAGATAAAGCATCAACAATGTCAGCACACGCGGTGATGCTAAGCATTATGGGTACTGTAGTACTTTTAATGCAACAATATCAGGGAACATGCTGCTAAACAAAGAAAAAAAACGAATAAAACCATCAAACACATAATATCACTGCAGCAATATTGTTAGTTATTTTCACTAAAACCAAATCACACAGACTGCAAAAAATACAGTTTCTTTGGGAAGATAATGTTTTGATATTTAACAAAATTATTGAAATTAACCTTTTTTTATGTTTTGTTCAATATTTTAATGTGTGGAGTCTGTGTTTCATGTAAATAAAGTATTTTAATATATAACAATAAATAAAATAATGAAGTAAATTTTCTAGAAACTTACCAAATTTTTTTATTGAACATTTTGCCATTCAAAATATCGCCTATTATCGTTATCAGTAAAAATTGTGATATAATTAAAGGGCCATATCGCCCACCCCTGATTGCTAGCATGAATTAACACTAATTGGGATGTTGCTAGTAATAATTAGCATGTGGATGGATGCCCTTTTTGATTTTTACTAGGATAACTATGCGTGTCAATTTGTACATGCACGGATCAGTATTATTAACATTATGATGCTAATTCTTACCATAAAATATCAATGCTACGCATAAGGCATGCCTTTAGTGGACTACATGAATCCAGCTACGTTGTTCCCAAGATCTAAAACTTTCTAGGATGTTAGCACTGGATATTTAAAGTTTTCTAAATGGTTTCTGCAGCAGGAATAGAAACAAACAAAAAATAACAATTGCTAAGACAGTTTTTTCAATATATTTTACAAGTTTGCTTAACTGTTAACGCACCGAATCAGTTAAAACACACATTTGGCAAAACAGTTATTTTCATTCTCAAAACCCTTCGTTGTAAACAAAACTCTTAAACTCATTTTCAAAATACAATAATACAGTTTTTAAAACACTAACACATGTTTTCTTCCGACAGCAACATTTAGTCGATCAGAACACATTGAGAGAAAAATTGGCTTTCATCAATGTCTCACTTCTCTCCCTCGCACAGACATTCTCTTTCTTTCTTTCTTTCTTTCTTTCTTTCTTTCTTTCTTTTGCTCGATATTGTTCCTTTTCCACTCAAGATCAGCTCAAAGAGTCCTCTTTTAGAACACATGATCATTGGAGGAACATGAACACCAGAGTGTGATTTCTTGATTGGAACCAGCTGTGATTTATAAATTTGCACAATTGCAATAAGCTGTTTGTCATTGATAGTGAATACATACCATTCAGGGAATAAATATTTATTCACAATATCATCAGTAGTATCATTTCTGTTTTGAACATGATGTTATCTGTTATGACATGCAGTGTGAAAGCAATTGTAAATTTGGTTTTAAAATTAAATAGTTTTGGTGTTGGTGGAGCTTGTGTGTAAAGGAAGTTTAAGCATTTTAAATTTGCGTTAACTGAAAGCATTTTGTATCAAAGCAACAAAAAAAAAGTGTTCGTTGTATCGCCTACGTAGACCGATGTTGTGCTAATTGTGTTAAGAGTTTAGAAAAGTTGTGAAATGTGTTGAAAAAACTGTAACGACCCATCACAAGCAATGCTAAAACACACAGAATTGCAAAAGAGAACCTAGATGCTAATCCTACATCACAGCAAAACAAAAAAAGAACATTTCTTTTTTGTTTGCACACAAGATAACAGGTGGCGTAGATATTCAAGCATCCGCCTTGAATTAAAGGATAAATACGAAGCAGAGCGAGCGTTACGGTGCTTAACAAATTATCGGGGAGAAAAACAAAGGGAGAACATGCTCTGTTTCTAAACAAAGTGTGCGGAGAAGAAGCAGCTCCCAACTGGCATGCGACTAAGATAAATGCTCGTAGAAAATCAGAGCTAATTTTTTAGAACGGGCCACATTTGCTCTGCACATCGCTTTCGAGCACAAGCCGCATCCGCTCGGCGGGGATGTGTTTCTGCGCAGCGCTCGCAGGAGGTTAGCATGCCTTCGAGGGCTCATGACTGAAGTGCGCTTCTCCAGGCTGCGCGCTCGGTTCAGAAACAGAGCGACTGAAAACAGAGGGGAGACAACCACTAAAGGCAGATTACCATTCTTCCCCTTCAGGATGCAAAGATGCAGACCAAACAGGCAGCAGGCAGAAAGGACAGAATCAAGAGAGGGAAAGAAAACAGAAAAGTAAAGACAAGAGACCAATGAGACGGCAGTTCTGTGCACTGACGACTACAGAGGACACAACCTTTCTGATGAAACTACGATGCGAAGGGATATTCACACATGATCCCTGATGTGCTAATGTTTGCTGTACGAGGAGCGTACACGAGTGACGTCACGATAGCGACGTAGCGCTGAAAGGTCGTGGATTAATGAGTTTAGAGGAGAAATGTGAAAGAGATGCTGTGTTTTGGACAGCAAACGCAATCTCAAAGATTCCAGAATCCAAAGAAAGCTCGACCGTTCTATACATAAACATTGTTTTTCGTTAACAAATCGCTAACGTGACTCAGGGTAAGATCATCGTCTGTATCAATTTTAAGCTGAAAAGATATTATATTTGATTGTACTATTTGTTCGCTTGCTGCTAACGCGATACAGCACACCATTATTTGGATTGAACGTTTTTTTTCATGTAATTTGCATCTTGTTAGAATGGAATAACACTTATTGGTGTGTTTCTACTAGGAATCAACAGTTAACATAAGCATGAATGATAATTTCGCTAGCATAAATATAATTGATAAAGTTTTATATATACAAAATATTCTACAACCTACTCGCTTTGATACCAATTGTAAAGCGAACTTCAAATGAAAGCAGAGATCTTGATTTATGTGTGTTTTTGTTTGTTTGTTTGCTCAGTAGTTTATAGCCAAGACGTCATCTGGGGTCATTTCATGGCTAGTGAAGTATACTTCTATTATCTAGAATTATTTACGTTTATAGGAATTCTCTCGGTCTTCCACGTAAATACCATCAAGAAATACAGTCCTTGCATTTTTTTGTATTTTTTGTAAAGGTATAATTTATTTACTGTAGAACATAAAACCATTCCGCAGGTTTTAATAAAAACATCTCTGCAGAAATCACCGTCTGCATCTTCCGTCAGTTCTAATCGGAAATGGAACACTTTTTAACTTGGATCATGTAGTCACTTGAATTTTTATTTTTAAGTGCATTTGGAGCTCTAAACTTGTGCTTTTATGTGTCGAACAATCAGCAACTTCTTGGTTTCTAGAACATAAACACTTTACTGCCTTTAAAAGTCAGAACTCCAAGCATCTGCTATCACAGACCACCATAGAAACCTGAATGTTCTGTTTTTAATGCAGTTATTGCTGCATGGATAATTACTTCTTGTCAAATGAAATATGTTTATATACTTTTGATGAAATGCTAAGTTTTATTCTATGAAATTATCGAAGCTGTTAATAATATCTTCCACACCTTTAGTTGGTTTACGATATAAAATATACAATTTATTTCTACTATCAAATTCTACTATCTACTTGTTGTAATATACATTGTAATGCAAACCTCAAATAAAAGATAAGATCTTGTTATTTTCTGTGTTGTGTATAATGTTGCGTGTAACGCTTAGAATTTATTTATTGTAAAAATGTACTTAAAATGTAAAATTTCACAGAGTTCCTGTGGTCTAACAACTAAAAATCTCAGCAGAAATCACTGAAGAAGTCAGCAGATTCCGTCATGAACAAAAAAAGAGCAGTTTCAGCATCTACACCCGCCATTTACAAACGTCCTTGCAGCTGAAATGCTGCTTGATGTATGTGTGGACGAACAGCATAACCGAGACGAGAAAATTCTTTTTGAAAGTATCCAGGTATATGTGGATAGGATGCTATAATTCTGGATTCAAGTTTACTCATGGTTTTTTTGGTAGCTGTGTTGTTTGGCTCCAGCTTCTTTCAGTAAACGTTTTCCTCGTCGTGGTGATTCTGTGTTTGCTCCTCTACTCAGTTTGCTAATAGAGTGGATTCCTTACTTACTCTGCCATCTGTTCATTCGGGATCTGTCCGTCAGTCTCTTTAGGGAGGTTATTTGGGTAGACGGGTGGCATGAAAAGTAGCTGCTCTACTTTCAACTAAAACAGTGAAAACTGGAAAGTACCTCATCACTCAGTGTTCATGCAGAGGCAGCGACGGAGTTTGTGAACGCAGGATCTTACCAGACGGGATCTTCGTTGACGGCGTCGTCGTACCAGAGGATGTAGAGGCAGAACAGCCCCACGATCAAAGCATGGATGGTGGACACCAACCTGACAAAGAGAGTTTGTAGTTACAGATGCTAAAACAGTAAATTAAGGGGAAAAAAATAGTGCTGGGATCATTTAATCAGTTGGCTATAATTTTATTTATTCTTTGCGTCATACTTCTTTTCTTGAACTAATTGAGTGTGTTTAAATAGTAGTTAAATTGTGTTAACTACTTGATTTTGTGTCTTGCTTTCAAGGCTTTTGGACAAAAGAAATGCTTCTCTGAGAAGATAAAATGGATTTTCATAAAGAAATTTAGGGGAAGAAGCTATCTTTTATCTAACTCAGAGGGGGCGCTAGATGAGGGGGATGACCAGATTTATCTTACCAGAATGACATGTAATTAGAATAAATGCTTCCCCTAGGAGGAGGAGGCTTTCTTCAGCAGGAATCCTCCAGGAGACAATAAGATCTCCAGATAGAATTCTGTAAAATGTATTATTCACCAATGTGCCGGTAAAAATGAATTTGCTTCGGAAACAATATACAATCCACTTTATTTCTATAGCACGCTTTTCAAAAGTAAAGTTCCCAAAGTGCTGCACACAACAATATTTACAAGAGATGAAAAATGGAACTAAAACAATATTAAAAATGAAAAAAAAAAAAGACAAACAGATAAACACCAAAACTACAATACACACAGTAATAAAACACACAAAGGATCAAACAAGCTCAGGCGGAGTTAAACACCAAAGAGTAATGATGTTTTCAAAATGTAATTTTACCAAGGGGAGGCAGTGCATTACACAACCTTGGCCCACCACAGAAAACGTCCTGACCTTCCTAATTTTAAGTTTTTAAAGCATCAGCTGCAAAAAAACAAAAAAAAGGGGTCCTCAAAATGTTCAGACCACCATATCAGTCTGTGTATGTCTTATATATTTATAATAATTGTACCAGATTAGTCATATAGAGAAACAAAAACAAAATATTTGCTCTATTCTCTGAATGCACATGAGAACGCACAATTGCAGGGTCATGAGCAAAAGAAACCACATTTTTCATATTTAAACCTTTATAAATTCATCTAGATTTATTATTTGATCAACGTGATACAAATTGATATTGCGCTGATGTTAGCTAAAGCTAAGCGCGCTAGTTAGTTTGTTTATCCGAGGCAGCGTGCAGGAAGAGATGGAGCGGGTTGAGGGACACTTTTTGAGGGAGAGGAGAAAGAAAGAGAGGGACAGCAGCAGGTTCGCTCCGGTCTCGTCGTTCTCGTGCCTCTCCCGGCGAGCTCACGCTTAGTTCCGCGCCGTTCTCCGAGCGGACGTCCTCACGCGAGTGCACCCCGGGGTTGAAAGCGCTCAGATAGGCGCAGCAGACGCGTTCTGTCCGCGTGTTTAGCGCTTGGTCTGAACGTCCTGTTAGAATGGAATAAACCGAGAACTCACTGATGACCCTCTCATCACACACGTCTCTAGCTTTCAGGGTTATAGTGAGTCACAGTACAGAAACTGGCATCTAGAGTATCACACATACAGCAGATAAGGCTGCGCTGACACAGCAGGACGCGCTATCTCAGGCAGATAGAGGACAGTGAATGAACCGTGATTTGATCTGACCCGTCACTGCGGGAGCGTGCTCCTGATCCCTGTGGATGCGCCTCAGACCTTTGTATCTCTTATCTGCGCGGTGACATGCTCAGAGAGCTTCCAGGAAACTTGGCACCCTTTGAGAAAGGGGCTTAACTCTTGTTGAACAAATTTATGATTGATTAACCATCTCTGTAAAACTTCAAATATTGACCAATATTCCAAACTCACCAAATATCATTAAAAAAAAAACATAATCTCCATTCCAATAATCATGGAACTCTACTTTTGTGTCTCTGTTGGGACTTTTTTTCTTAGCAAATAGCTGATGATGAATAAATATGGTTATTTATGTATTCTTAGCATTTCTAATGTTTTATTTGTTGCTATTGTTTGTCTGCAGAAAGGCCACATGTAATGCCACATTTCAATCAAGTAAAAGTTTGGGTTGTCTCCTGTCTGCTTCTTACTGGGCTCTGTAACAGATTAGCCAACAATCCTTATAGTGTACAACAATATAAAAAAAAAACTTTTTTTTTTTTTCATCTTTGACCCGATATATTTTTCCCAATTTCAATCATTTGAAAAATCATGCGATAGGGCCTGCTAAACTCTAGTACAGACGTTAACAATAGATTTGTTCAAACTAACAAAACAAAAATATAATTGAGGAACGGATTACATTTAATTTTTTAAAACTTTTTTTAGAACCTGAATGTGTTCAAGTCATTCCTGAAGAGAGAAGATTTAAGACGGTAGAGAAATAGATAACTCTGAGCCTTCATCAGAAACCTACGAGTGACGTCACACACGCTTCGTCCGTGTTTAAACAGTCTACGGTATACACTTTCTTTCTTTTCTTTTTAAAGCCCTGACGGTAACATGGCTATCTCCATTTTACAATTGTGTTAATATTTCAATTTAACAGCTCATAGGATCATTAAATACTTGTTTTCAAACTAAGTTACAATTCCCAGCTCAAGTCTGTCCTCAGTAAAAACGTTTTTAGCTCTTTTGGGTTAGCATGGACTTCTCTCAGATCTTCTCCAGTCAAGTTCTTCTCTTCATGGAATTATGAATTGGACGTTCTATCAAGATGTGTTTAATAGATAAAATACTTTTGCAATGTCTATAAAGGCACTGCCTCTCTTTTAAGAAGAAAGCTACGAGTTAATCTCGAGCGCCCAATTGGACATCTGGTTAATAACATTTGATCTCTTCTGTCTCCTAAACTTGTTTGATTTACTCCGAGCTCTGGAGAGATTTCATGCGATTTGTTTTGGGTTTGTTGGTTCCATTCTTGCTGCCAATGTTTCACTACTCGATGGTTTATTTCAGTTTTAGCTCCGTTGGTGATGTGAGATGTTGGCAGCAGGACTCTCTATGGTACACACACTACAGTTCTTTTAGTTCAAACCTTAAATACACCCCAAGATTCCCCTCCGATCAAACCAGATAAGATCCTGGCAGTTAATGGACTCTGTACCTGGAGTTCCAGTCGTTGAGCTTGTGCGGCGGCAGCCTCCCGTAGCCCTGTGAGAAGTTCGAAGACAGAACGGGGCTGAAGCACGAGAAGAAAAGCTGAAACCCTGCGAAGCTCCCAGCCACCACATACACCTCTCTCATATCCATCCTTCACCTGCACACAACACAGGACACGCAGCTTCAGTCGGGACGGGAGGAGACCGGAGGACTCAGAACAGAGCGCTGCTTCCCTTCAGTGAGACGCTAATCGCTTTGAGAAGTGCAAAGGAAAGTTATTAAACATGCCGAGTGATGAAAGACGCTCATTGTGTTTACCGAAAGAAGATTATGACGCACGGAAGAGAGTTAGAGCGGAATGTGAGAGCAGATATTAGGATCTTTTACTTTTTTAATCGAGGGGCTTCAAACAAGTGACCTCTATTAAACACAACAAATCAGAAAATAAATAGCTGTACGCAAAGAGATTGTGTCCAGAGTGTTTTAAATCGATTTTGAGTAAAAATGTGTTTTCCACGATCAAAAACGTATCTTGTATAGAATCTCAAAGTTATTGCAGAATAAACACTTCAAATCCAGATTGTATTGTCCAATTTTACAACAGACCGAAAGTAAAACTATAAAGGTTGTTTAAATATGTTGCGTTCTCTCAAAAACTCCCCTTGCTGTGGATTTCAGTCTCGAGCAAACTAGCTAACGCTTTGAAACCTCCAGACGAGCGCACCAAGAGCCTCAATCCCATTAATCCCTGTAAAAATGTTGTGCTGCTTAAAGGGATCCTTCACTCAAAAGAGAAGGTTTAATCGTTAAAGAAGAACTTGAACACAAATAGCAGTTTCTTGAATGATCTGAAATGAGAACTCAAGAAGCGAGACTAATAAACGAAACTGCTGTTTACGTTCAACGCGACCTCTTCATGGCAAAAACCTAACTGTCCTTACACATAACAAATACAGAGCTTTAGAAATATTTTAAAATACATGTTTGTTTGTTTGTTTATAGCCAAAACAACAGCAAAGGTTATTTCATGACTACATGTTGTATTTGGTATGAAAAAGGAAAATTTTATATATTTTCCCAACTATTAAAACAAGTATGGTAAGTCGGTTTCGAAAATAAAATGTAATTGTTTGCTAGGGACTGAGAGGACTTCTTTTAAGTTGTTAGATTTAAGATGTTGTTTCCTCATGGAATCATATACAGGACGTTCTATAAGCAGATGTTTCCTCATGGAATCATATACAGGACGTTCTATAAGCAGATGTTGTTTCCTCATGGAATCATATACAGGGCGTTCTATAAGCAGATGTTTCCTCATGGAATCATATACAGGACGTTCTATAAGCAGATGTTTCCTCATGGAATCATATACAGGGCGTTCTATAAGCAGATGTTTCCTCATGGAATCATATACAGGGCGTTCTATAAGCAGATGTTTCCTCATGGAATCATATACAGGACGTTCTATAAGCAGATGTTGTTTCCTCATGGAATCATATACAGGGCGTTCTATAAGCAGATGTTTCCTCATGGAATCATATACAGGACGTTCTATAAGCAGATGTTGTTTCCTCATGGAATCATATACAGGACGTTCTATAAGCAGATGTTTCCTCATGGAATCATATACAGGGCGTTCTATAAGCAGATGTTTCCTCATGGAATCATATACAGGGCGTTCTATAAGCAGATGTTTCCTCATGGAATCATATACAGGACGTTCTATAAGCAGATGTTTCCTCATGGAATCATATACAGGGCGTTCTATAAGCAGATGTTGTTTCCTCATGGAATCATATACAGGACGTTCTATAAGCAGATGTTGTTTCCTCATGGAATCATATACAGGACGTTCTATAAGCAGATGTTTCCTCATTGAATCATATACAGGACGTTCTATAAGCAGATGTTGTTTCCTCATGGAATCATATACAGGGCGTTCTATAAGCAGATGTTTCCTCATGGAATCATATACAGGACGTTCTATAAGCAGATGTTGTTTCCTCATGGAATCATATACAGGACGTTCTATAAACAGATGTTGTTTCCTCATGGAATCATATACAGGACGTTCTATAAGCAGATGTTGTTTCCTCATGGAATCATATACAGGACGTTCTATAAGCAGATGTTTCCTCATGGAATCGTATACAGGACGTTCTATAAGCAGATGTTGTTTCCTCATGGAATCGTATACAGGACGTTCTATAAGCAGATGTTTCCTCATGGAATCGTATACAGGACGTTCTATAAGCAGATGTTTCCTCATGGAATCATATACAGGACGTTCTATAAGCAGATGTTGTTTCCTCATGGAATCATATACAGGACGTTCTATAAGCAGATGTTGTTTCCTCATGGAATCATATACAGGACGTTCTATAAGCAGATGTTGTTTCCTCATGGAATCATATACAGGACGTTCTATAAGCAGATGTTGTTTCCTCATGGAATCATATACAGGACGTTCTATAAGCAGATGTTGTTTCCTCATGGAATCATATACAGGGCGTTCTATAAGCAGATGTTTCCTCATGGAATCATATACAGGACGTTCTATAAACAGATGTTGTTTCCTCATGGAATCATATACAGGACGTTCTATAAGCAGATGTTTCCTCATGGAATCATATACAGGACGTTCTATAAGCAGATGTTGTTTCCTCATGGAATCATATACAGGACGTTCTATAAACAGATGTTGTTTCCTCATGGAATCATATACAGGACGTTCTATAAACAGATGTTGTTTCCTCATGGAATCATATACAGGACGTTCTATAAGCAGATGTTTCCTCATGGAATCATATACAGGGCGTTCTATAAGCAGATGTTGTTTCCTCATGGAATCATATACAGGACGTTCTATAAGCAGATGTTGTTTCCTCATGGAATCATATACAGGACGTTCTATAAGCAGATGTTGTTTCCTCATGGAATCATATACAGGACGTTCTATAAGCAGATGTTTCCTCATGGAATCATATACAGGGCGTTCTATAAGCAGATGTTGTTTCCTCATGGAATCATATACAGGACGTTCTATAAGCAGATGTTGTTTCCTCATGGAATCATATACAGGACGTTCTATAAGCAGATGTTGTTTCCTCATGGAATCGTATACAGGACGTTCTATAAGCAGATGTTTCCTCATGGAATCGTATACAGGACGTTCTATAAGCAGATGTTTCCTCATTGAATCATATACAGGACGTTCTATAAGCAGATGTTTCCTCATGGAATCATATACAGAACGTTCTATAAGCAGATGTTGTTTCCTCATGGAATCATATACAGGACGTTCTATAAGCAGATGTTGTTTCCTCATGGAATCATATACAGGACGTTCTATAAGCAGATGTTGTTTCCTCATGGAATCATATAAAGGGCGTTCTATAAGCAGATGTTTCCTCATGGAATCATATACAGGACGTTCTATAAGCAGATGTTTCCTCATGGAATCATATACAGGACGTTCTATAAACAGATGTTGTTTCCTCATGGAATCATATACAGGACGTTCTATAAGCAGATGTTTCCTCATGGATCATATACAGGACGTTCTATAAGCAGATGTTGTTTCCTCATGGAATCATATACAGGACGTTCTATAAACAGATGTTGTTTCCTCATGGAATCATATACAGGACGTTCTATAAACAGATGTTGTTTCCTCATGGAATCATATACAGGACGTTCTATAAGCAGATGTTTCCTCATGGAATCATATACAGGGCGTTCTATAAGCAGATGTTGTTTCCTCATGGAATCATATACAGGACGTTCTATAAGCAGATGTTGTTTCCTCATGGAATCATATACAGGACGTTCTATAAGCAGATGTTGTTTCCTCATGGAATCATATACAGGACGTTCTATAAGCAGATGTTTCCTCATGGAATCATATACAGGGCGTTCTATAAGCAGATGTTGTTTCCTCATGGAATCATATACAGGACGTTCTATAAGCAGATGTTGTTTCCTCATGGAATCATATACAGGACGTTCTATAAGCAGATGTTGTTTCCTCATGGAATCATATACAGGACGTTCTATAAGCAGATGTTTCCTCATGGAATCATATACAGGATGTTCTATAAGCAGATGTTTCCTCATGGAATCATATACAGGACGTTCTATAAGCAGATGTTTCCTCATGGAATCATATACAGGACGTTCTATAAGCAGATGTTGTTTCCTCATGGAATCATATAAAGGGCGTTCTATAAGCAGATGTTGTTTCCTCATGGAATCATATACAGGACGTTCTATAAACAGATGTTGTTTCCTCATGGAATCATATACAGGACGTTCTATAAACAGATGTTGTTTCCTCATGGAATCATATACAGGACGTTCTATAAACAGATGTTGTTTCCTCATGGAATCATATACAGGACGTTCTATAAGCAGATGTTTCCTCATGGAATCATATACAGGACGTTGTATAAACAGATGTTGTTTCCTCATGGAATCATATACAGGACGTTCTATAAGCAGATGTTTCCTCATGGAATCGTATACAGGACGTTCTATAAGCAGATGTTGTTTCCTCATGGAATCATATACAGGACGTTCTATAAGCAGATGTTTCCTCATGGAATCATATACAGGGCGTTCTATAAGCAGATGTTTCCTCATGGAATCATATACAGGACGTTCTATAAGCAGATGTTTCCTCATGGAATCATATACAGGACGTTGTATAAGCAGATGTTTCCTCATGGAATCATATACAGAGCATTCTATAAGCAGATGTTTCCTCATGGAATCATATACAGGGCGTTCTATAAGCAGATGTTTCCTCATGGAATCATATACAGGACGTTCTATAAGCAGATGTTTCCTCATGGAATCATATACAGGGCGTTCTATAAGCAGATGTTGTTTCCTCATGGAATCATATACAGGACGTTCTATAAGCAGATGTTGTTTCCTCATGGAATCATATACAGGACGTTCTATAAGCAGATGTTTCCTCATGGAATCATATACAGGACGTTCTATACGCAGATGTTGTTTCCTCATGGAATCATATACAGGACGTTCTATAAACAGATGTTTCCTCATGGAATCATATACAGGATGTTCTATAAGCAGATGTTTCCTCATGGAATCATATACAGGACGTTCTATAAGCAGATGTTTCCTCATGGAATCATATACAGGACGTTCTATAAACAGATGTTGTTTCCTCATGGAATCATATACAGGACGTTCTATAAGCAGATGTTGTTTCCTCATGGAATCATATACAGGACGTTCTATAAGCAGATGTTTCCTCATGGAATCGTATACAGGACGTTCTATAAGCAGATGTTGTTTCCTCATGGAATCGTATACAGGACGTTCTATAAGCAGATGTTTCCTCATGGAATCGTATACAGGACGTTCTATAAGCAGATGTTTCCTCATTGAATCATATACAGGACGTTCTATAAGCAGATGTTGTTTCCTCATGGAATCATATACAGGACGTTCTATAAGCAGATGTTGTTTCCTCATGGAATCATATACAGGACGTTCTATAAGCAGATGTTGTTTCCTCATGGAATCATATACAGGACGTTCTATAAGCAGATGTTGTTTCCTCATGGAATCATATACAGGGCGTTCTATAAGCAGATGTTTCCTCATGGAATCATATACAGGACGTTCTATAAGCAGATGTTTCCTCATGGAATCATATACAGGACGTTCTATAAACAGATGTTGTTTCCTCATGGAATCATATACAGGACGTTCTATAAGCAGATGTTTCCTCATGGAATCATATACAGGACGTTCTATAAGCAGATGTTGTTTCCTCATGGAATCATATACAGGACGTTCTATAAGCAGATGTTTCCTCATGGAATCATATACAGGACGTTCTATAAACAGATGTTGTTTCCTCATGGAATCATATACAGGACGTTCTATAAACAGATGTTGTTTCCTCATGGAATCATATACAGGACGTTCTATAAGCAGATGTTTCCTCATGGAATCATATACAGGGCGTTCTATAAGCAGATGTTGTTTCCTCATGGAATCATATACAGGACGTTCTATAAGCAGATGTTGTTTCCTCATGGAATCATATACAGGACGTTCTATAAGCAGATGTTTCCTCATGGAATCATATACAGGACGTTCTATAAGCAGATGTTTCCTCATGGAATCATATACAGGGCGTTCTATAAGCAGATGTTGTTTCCTCATGGAATCATATACAGGACGTTCTATAAGCAGATGTTGTTTCCTCATGGAATCATATACAGGACGTTCTATAAGCAGATGTTGTTTCCTCATGGAATCGTATACAGGACGTTCTATAAGCAGATGTTTCCTCATGGAATCGTATACAGGACGTTCTATAAGCAGATGTTTCCTCATTGAATCATATACAGGACGTTCTATAAGCAGATGTTGTTTCCTCATGGAATCATATACAGGACGTTCTATAAGCAGATGTTGTTTCCTCATGGAATCATATACAGGACGTTCTATAAGCAGATGTTGTTTCCTCATGGAATCATATACAGGACGTTCTATAAGCAGATGTTGTTTCCTCATGGAATCATATACAGGGCGTTCTATAAGCAGATGTTTCCTCATGGAATCATATACAGGACGTTCTATAAGCAGATGTTTCCTCATGGAATCATATACAGGACGTTCTATAAACAGATGTTGTTTCCTCATGGAATCATATACAGGACGTTCTATAAGCAGATGTTTCCTCACGGAATCATATACAGGACGTTCTATAAGCAGATGTTGTTTCCTCATGGAATCATATACAGGACGTTCTATAAACAGATGTTGTTTCCTCATGGAATCATATACAGGACGTTCTATAAACAGATGTTGTTTCCTCATGGAATCATATACAGGACGTTCTATAAGCAGATGTTTCCTCATGGAATCATATACAGGACGTTCTATAACCAGATGTTGTTTCCTCATGGAATCATATACAGGACGTTCTATAAGCAGATGTTTCCTCATGGAATCATATACAGGGCGTTCTATAAGCAGATGTTGTTTCCTCATGGAATCATATACAGGACGTTCTATAAGCAGATGTTGTTTCCTCATGGAATCATATACAGGACGTTCTATAAGCAGATGTTTTCCTCATGGAATCATATACAGGCTGTTCTATAAGCAGATGTTTCCTCATGGAATCATATACAGGACGTTCTATAAGCAGATGTTTCCTCATGGAATCATATACAGGAAGTTCTATAAGCAGATGTTGTTTCCTGATGGAATCATATACAGGACGTTCTATAAGCAGATGTTATTTCCTCATGGAATCATATACAGGGCGTTCTATAAGCAGATGTTGTTTCCTGATGGAATCATATACAGGACGTTCTATAAACAGATGTTGTTTCCTCATGGAATTCATATACAGACGTTCTATAAACAGATGTTGTTTCCTCATGGAATCATATACAGGACGTTCTATAAGCAGATGTTGTTTCCTCATGGAATCATATACAGGACGTTCTATAAGCAGATGTTGTTTCCTCATGGAATCATATACAGGACGTTCTATAAGCAGATGTTGTTTCCTCATGGAATCATATACAGGACGTTCTATAAGCAGATGTTCCTCATGGATCATATACAGGCGTTCTATAAGCAGCTGTTTTCCTCATGGAATCATATACAGGACGTTCTATAAGCAGATGTTTCCTCATGGAATCATATACAGGACGTTCTATAAGCAGATGTTTCCTCATGGAATCATATACAGGACGTTCTATAAGCAGTTGTTTCCTCATGGAATCATATACAGGACGTTCTATAAGCAGATGTTGTTTCCTCATGGAATCATATACAGGACGTTCTATAAGCAGATGTTTCCTCATGGAATCATATACAGGACGTTCTATAAGCAGATGTTTCCTCATGGAATCATATACAGGACGTTCTATAAGCAGATGTTTCCTCATGGAATCATATACAGGACGTTCTATAAGCAGATGTCTGACCAAGAGTCTGCAGTTTCTCCTTTGAGTAAAAAGCTGTGCGTCAGTCGCGTGTGACCTATTCGGCTTCTAGTAAAGACTACTTGTTCTCTTCTGATCTCAGGTTTATGATATTGTGCTCCAACTTTTGGCCGAATTTCATATAACTAGTTTCTTTGTTGTTTCTCCCATTCGGTCTCAGTAAGGGAAGTTAAAAAGACATGTACACAAGTTTAAATTGATTTTTAAACGTGTTTTTTCAGCTTTCAGCATGCAACACACACATTTTAGGGGGAACAAAAAAAAAACTTTCTTAACCTTGTTTGCTCCGGGTCAAAAAAATTGATCTACTTCAATTTCAAAGCTCACCACATCTACAATTATTGAGCTAGAACAACAAAGAAGGCACTTTTCTGGAAAGAAAATCTGATCTGTATCAGATTCAGAAGCTCATATAAGAGAGTTGGGATATGGATTTGGAAAGAATCTGAATTGTGCCATTAATGTGTGAAAATATCAGATAAAGCTCACAAAAAAAGAACAGATTTTGGTCCCTTTGGGCTGCAGTCTGAACGTAGCCTCAGATCTCATGCTTCTGCTCCTTTTAGGAAAAAACACTCGAAAGGATGCCAACTTTATGACATGATTTCACACAGAGCAGATAATGAGCACGAAAAACATCCAATTCTAGTTTTTACCAGACCAATCCATGCATCCACACACTAAACTAACAGGTTTTGGAACATCTCCCCATCCAGGGCTGAAAGGATCTCCTCGCCATTGTTGACCCAAGAGAACATCTCAACGTAAATCTATTTACAGACTTAAAAATGTGACTGCCATCATGTGATCTTGTCTTTGAGGCTGGGAGCGGGGGACATTCTGTCAGCAGTGACGCACACAGGTAACCTTTAAACAAATCTGGACCAGCCTCCACAAGCAGAAGCCTCTCAACGCTGGTCACAAGGCTGCGAGGGAATGAACGCTGAGGCGTTTATGCACTGCTGGTCATCGGGCTCAGACCCAGACAGGGTCTCAAGACAGCTGTGAGCTGCTCATACCTGCGTACAGGATGTTTTCCACGTAGGGGTGGTGTAGTTCCAATCATGATCATTTATGAACACATCCCTTGCTTCAAACCCGATCCGATTATAGATTGCATCACGCACAAAAGGAACTCAAACAGGTTTGGGCAACTCTCTTTTTGGGTGAACTACGCCTTTAAGAATGTAAAGGTCACTCTGAAAGGTTGCCAAATTCCACCTAAGGCTCATATTTTTGGCTTAGTTTTAGCTCGAGTTTGGCAACCAAAGATGCCACTCGTAGGCGTGTGGTTCTCAGGTATTCGCTGAGACAAAAGAGCAAGCTCAGCTCTAGCAGAGGATCTAGTATGACACACGATACAGGTAAACTCACACTTTCTTAAAAATGATGCAAATAATGAATACTTCTCAAATGATTAACAAAGAACATACAGGTAAAGATGTGTTAACTAAACTTGAGTCCTCACTGATATTTCAGTCAGACCAGTTCATCAGTTCATCTGGAGTCTGACACATGTTTTGCCAGTCACTCACATCCACCCAAACACCCCCCACCAGTAACTCACATCCACCAAACACATCCCCCACCAACCCCCCAGTCCCTCACATCCACCAAACACCCCCCACCAGTCCCTCACATCCACCAAACACCCCCCACCCCCCACCAGTCACTCACATCCACCAAACACCCCCACCAGTCACACACATCCACCAAACACACTCCACCAGTCACTCACATCCACCAAACACACTCCACCAGTCACTCACATCCACCAAACACACTCCAACAGTCACTCACATCCACCAAACACACTCACCAGTCCCTCACATCCACCCAAACACACTCCACCAGTCACTCACATCCACCAAACACACTCCACCAGTCACTCACATCCACCAAAACACCCCCCCACCAGTCGCACTCGTCCACCAAACAACACTCCACAGTCACTCACATCCACCAAACACACTCCACAGTCACTCACATCCACCAAACACCCCCCCCAACCAGTCACACTCGTCCACCAAACACACCCCACCAGTCACTCACATCCACCAAACACACTCCACCAGTCACTCACATCCACCAAACACCCCCCCACCAGTCACACTCGTCCACCAAACACACTCCACCAGTCACACTCGTCCACCAAACACTCTCCACCAGTCACTCACATCCACCAAACACCCCCCACCAGTCCCTCACATCCACCAAACACCCCCCACCAGTCACACTCGTCCACCAAACACACTCCACCAGTCACTCACATCCACCAAACACACTCCACCAGTCACTCACATCCACCAAACACACTCCACCAGTCACACACATCCACCAAACACCCCCCCCACCAGTCACTCACATCCACCAAACACCGCCCACCAGTCACACTCATCCACCAAAAACCTCCCACCAGTCACACTCATCCACCAAAAAACCCCCCCACCAGTCACTCACATCCACCAAACACCCCCCACCAGTCACTCTCATCCACCAAAAAAAACCCACCAGTCACTCACATCCACCAAACACACTCCACCAGTCACACCCCACTAGTCACATTTATCGACCAAACACCCCCCACCAGTCACACTCGTCCACCAAAACACACTCCACCAGTCACTCACATCCACCAAACACACTCCACCAGTCACTCACATCCACCAAACACCCCCCACCAGTCACACTCGTCCACCAAACACACTCCACCAGTCACTCACATCCACCAAACACCCCCCACCAGTCCCTCACATCCACCAAACACCCCCCACCAGTCACACTCGTCCACCAAACACACTCCACCAGTCACTCACATCCACCAAACACACTCCACCAGTCACTCACATCCACCAAACACACTCCACCAGTCACACACATCCACCAAACACCCCCCCACCCGTCACTCACATCCACCAAACACATCCACCAGTCACTCACATCCACCAAACACACTCCACCAGTCACACACATCCACCAAACACCCCCACCAGTCACTCACATCCACCAAACACCGCCCACCAGTCACACTCATCCACCAAAAACCTCCCCACCAGTCACTCACATCCACCAAAACACCCCCCACCAGTCCCTCACATCAACCAAACACCCCCCACCAGTCACACTCGTCCACCAAACACACTCCAACAGTCACTCTCATCCACCAAAAAAATATGCTAGTTATTACAGTCATGAACACTCTGAGGAGGGTGAATTATTTTTTAATTTGTTTGTTTAAGGTATATATAAAAATTAAACCTTTAGCCAATAAGATGTCTTCACTACGGCCATGACCCGCCTCTGAGATGCGTTTTTGAGCACTGGCTACAGTGAAGGATGCAGGGTAAAAAAAAATGCAGGTCCACATAAATTGCGATCGTCGATAAAACAATTTTTTTTTCACTTTTGTGCAATAAATGCTCACATTTGTTTTTAAAAAGGAATTTCATGCACAACTGTTTAAAACCTGGACATGTAATCGTTAAAAAATGGAATACAATCCCATATGCAAAAGCAATGGCCGAACGTGAAAAGAAAAGTGACGAGATGAACGAGATCTCAGCGGAAAAGGATCAGGATCGAGATAGCGAGCCCCCGAACAAGATCACTGATTTAAGCTGATTTCTTCTGCTTTGCAACATATTTTTTTGCACCGCGTACATTCCAAAGCCTCCGGAGATATCTCTGAAATACAAAAGTTCCATGAATTTTTATTTCTCTTCTCTTTCTTCGGACAGAACATGTTTTTAAGGTTGTTTGAGGAACACCGTGACATCTCCATTCCACTACATTCACATCCATGCATCGAGCAGACAATTTTATCCGAAGCCAGTTACACTAGAAGGAAAGAGATTATGCAATAGGATACAAAGGCAAAGTCTAACTCGAGCAGCTCACACAGAGGTCATCACAGCTGATAAACAGAGCATGGAGGTGAGAGAAGGGGAGAAAATATGGTTTTTTTGTTTTAAACATTTATTAAGATAATATTGTTTGGACAGCTGAGTGCAGACACCAATGCAACATTTGTGAACCCTCGTATTCTTTAACTATTTAACCCTTTTGTGTGCCAAACTAAAACATTTCAGTTTTAGTGAACGATTCTACATTTTATAAATTGAGGACCACATGCTTTGCGTCGTGCATGATTTTTGGTGTATTTTATATGCTCGCTAAAGAGACATTGATTGAGTGTTGTTGCGATGCAGCGTTTTATCTACCATCAATCAACCAATCACCAAATAATCCAAATAATGACTTTTATCTTGTAAAAAAGCAGGCTATTTGTAGTAAGCATGATGTTACCCACAAACGCTTTGGTGCAACGCCAGCAGCTCTTACGAGACATGCGGAAGCTCCCTGCTTTCACTTCAACAATTGATTAAAACAAACGATTTAATCAATTATTAAAGCGATTGAAGGAAAAGTGCGCGACCTGATAATAGCAGCTACGTCATCCTAATTCCTGCATACTAATGAGCTGCGTAACCGTCCTCGATTCTCATGAACAGGAAAAAGCTGATTAGAAACACAACGTTGAGTGATTTTAGCGTTAAATAGCGAACGTTTCTCTGCGTTGCGCGACTTGAGGAAGAGTGTGAAGCCACAGAAGCGGGTTTAACTTTCTATTCGACGTGTAACGCGCAACAAAGCCGTGTAAATAATTCATGACAGGTGCAGACAGCGATGGCCCCGCGCGCGCGCGCACGCCGTCCCGGGGATGTCTGCGGGGTACATCACCTGCCAGGAGTCACATAGGTCTGTGGAAACGTGTCCAGGCTCTTTCTCCAGAGCGCAAAGCCAGCTTTGATGTCGATGGCGACGGTGAGCGAGCGCTTGGCCACCTCGGCGTCTTCCCTAGCGCCCGTCCTCAGAGGCGTACAGGCGGATAAACGTGTTCCTCCGGAGCGAGGCCATTCCCGGCTGGCTGAAAGAGCTAAAGGGGTTCACACAGCGCCTGGGTGCTGCACCAAACACTGCATTTTCTTCAGCGTATCCGTGTTATTGACAGGCAGGCACGGCGTGACGTCAGCAGAGCTCACGCCCCCTCGCCGCCCAGCAGACGCCCCTCAAAGCCACGCCCACAGCATGCGCCGCTGGGAAGAATATGGGGTTGTTTTTGCAGCAAAAATATCGGCGTCCATCCATCCATCCATTTTCATGTCGGCTTTTTCCCTTTCAGGGTTGCCACAGCGGAATGAACCACCAACTCTTCTGGAATATGTTTTACGTGGCGGATGCCCTTCCAGCTGCAACCCATCGCTGGGAAACATCCACACACACTCATTCAAACACTATGAACAATCGTTTTTACTCAATTCACTCGTACCGCATGTCTTTGTTCTTGTGGGGGAAACCGGAGCACCCGGAGTAAACCCACGCGATCACGAGGAGAACATGAGAACTCCACACAGAGATACCAACTGACCCAGCCGAGGCTCGAACCAGAGACCTTCTTGCTGTGAGACGACCGTGCTACCCACTGTGATCTTCGGAACTATGTGCATACTGTAAAACTTTGCATGAACAAGAAAGCACTTAAGACTATCCATTTGTTTTAAATTGTTATTATTTACTCCCTAGGCCCAAAGTGTAATTCATTGTTATCTTTTTTTGTATTGTCATCCTCTGTATTAAGCCCCATGGCTTTTTTTTCTTTTCGTTTCATTTTCTGTATTTTATTCTGTATACGTTCCTTGCATGCATGATTAGAATTTTAAAAAGGAGTTGTTTACTTCCGTTTTTTTTGGACATAAGTTAAATTCCCAGGAAGCCACTGAACAGCGCGCGTCCGCTCCCGTTAGAAACCGTTTCTGAAACACTTACTATAAAGAAGATATCTTTCCTCTTCTCTTTTAATTTTCTTCACGCTATGGTTTAATGACCAGCTGATACAACTTAAACTATGAGCGACTATGAGTTATTCATATAATTTATTTTATATTTTGCTGCTAGAACAACCCCACCTTCAACAGCTTCTGTTTTTAACACGTTTAGGCTATTTGTTGGAAAATTGTACTGACAAAATGAGCGAATACCATCTGCATATAAACATCCACGTTTTTTTAGACAAACACTTTGTGTTTAAAAAAATAGTTTTTGCACTAACTACATTAAACATCACAAGCTAAAAGTTTTTAGAAGTTCGTTCACGTTTATGACGTGCTACCAAAGCACCATTTCACTTGTGAGATTGGAGTGCGTAAATGTTTTTTTAAATATGAAACATATAACTAATATAACTGCACAAAAAGAGAACTCTGTATATACATAAACACTTAATTAAGTGTATATTTCAAAGGAATTCCATCACTTAAGGTGGGAAAAATAAAAAATCACACAACTCTCTGTTGGGGCGAGTGCAGAAGCAGCAGATTTGCGTTTGCTGATGGTGTTTGTGTTGTGTAATATTGACCCTGCATAGACACACATCATCAGGAACCCCTCGCTGAATACACAGCTTGAGCTAAACAGCTTTTGTGTCGTTAGTTTAGAAAAATAAAAAACATTAAACACTCTCTACTCAACCAAACTTTGATTTCTTTGCCCTCTGTTAGGTCCTCTCTAGATATTCCTGCTTCGTTTACTTTTAACAAAAGCATCCAAAAACGTCTGAATGATTAA
The DNA here is from genome assembly GCA_900490495.1 of Danionella dracula. NCBI lineage: Eukaryota > Metazoa > Chordata > Actinopteri > Cypriniformes > Danionidae > Danionella > Danionella dracula. The sequence continues at coordinate 55,548 of UELW01000139.1, forward strand.
GCTTCAATCTTTGAGTTGATATTAGCAGTTTTTAACAAAACATATAGATGATCTACAAGCCAGCTTTCAGCGAGATGCTCGTGTTTTGAGTGCGTAGATAGAGAAAAGGCCACAGCGGAGGCCTGTAGGGGAGGAACCCAGATTGAAACAAACTCGCTTCAAACCGGATTGATTCTCTGCATTGTAACTAAAACAGGTTTGGACTGAACGACAGCGAGGAAATGCATTCTTTTACATATTTGTTTATAGCAAACGGCTCTTGAACTGCAGCACACACTTATTTGATTGTTTTTATAGCAGCCCTGGAGTAGAATATATATTTATTGGTTAAAATTGTTTAGTTATCATGCAGAGCTTTTATGTAACAGGTGAAAGAGCATCACGAACATGTGTACAATGTTTCAACATTTTTATTTTGAGGACCTAGAAATAGCATTTTACATTCATTCAAGATATTTTTTTAATGGAAAGAGGTTTTTAAATGTGCAAAAACACAACGACAAAAAAGTGATTGGAGCAAGGAAAATAATCTAAAAAAGCAGATTCATTAAAAACTAAAACAATATATAATAACTCATAGAAATAAATACCTTAACAAATCATTTGATTCATAGCGATTAAGTCGTATAGGAAGTAGCTGCTGCGCGACATCAGTCAGCTTCTCAAGAAAAATAATTTGATTTGAAATGGATAAGAAATAGCCAATTTTCATACTTCCAGACCACTAGAGGGCATTAACAAAACTCTTTGCAGGGAACTTCAGATCACTGTATTCAAACCAAATGGCTATTCACACTTGTAGGGCATGAACTGGGAATTAGTGTGTCCCAAACCATAGTGTACTTCAGAAAGTGTTCGAGTGGAACTCTATTGTTTTCTTTTTCAGGTGAAATTCTGAAGTGCAGATCGATGAACTTTCAACCGGCTGATATTACCCACAATCCACTGCGCTCGGGCTGAAAGGGTTTTCTCTTGGACTCAAACAAACAAGCTCTCTCTGAGCTCTCTCTTTTATCACGTGATGTTTTAGTGCGTCCCAGATCGTGCACACTCTCATTTCACACACTAAACAGTATCCACACTTTCTTCTGAAAATGAGAGTCTGCTTTAAGGGTGCAGTGTAAGTGTTCAGATTGGGACGCAGCATTGCTTCTGAGTTCAAAATGGCCGACATGGTAAAATTGGCCAAGTGCTAGTTCTCATTAAAGTTGCTGGTTATTCCAAAACGTTGTAAAAAAAGAGTTAAATTCCATAACTTTCAGATTTCAGTGCCCCCTAGCGGTCCATTCATTTGCATGTTATTCGAAAACTGTGCAATAAATTTATTTGGATACCCAAACTTTAGTTGGCATGTTACACAAATAATCTCAAACTTTCTTCAGATGTGCAGAAGAAAGTTCAGACGAAACACCTCGGAGGATTTTTCATGGTAAGTGAATGTTTGGACTAGTGGTGGCACTAGAGAGGTTGAGTTAAAAAGCCAAATTTGGTCAGTTTGTGCATCAGACTCGGGTTAACAAATTTCAACATTTTCATGCAAGTGCAAACCATTACAGAAGAACAGTATAAAAACCAAGAAATAGTTGAAATACATTAATTATATCTATTTCTATATTTATTTATTTGCGCATTTATTATTTTTCTCCCATTCATTTCTTCATATATTTAGCCATTTATTCTTTCTCTTATTTAATATAAATGTAGATGTTTATTCATTCATTCAACCATAAAGCTTAACGAGCATATTGTCTCTAAAATGATAAATAAAACATCTTTAAATCTATAAAGATGGTGATGAATGAGATGAACGCGAAACAGCACAAATTTACCACAACAATTAAACTTTAATAAATACTTTAATAAATGGAGAAGTCAGAGGCGTGTCACAATTCCACTTTATTTAGTAACTCAAACACAGATCGACGATCCTCAGGGAACTCACAGAAAGAGACCAGCGCAGTCATGTGACAGATTTGGTGCACAGGAGAGCATTATATGCAAACATTTGCATTTCATATAAAAAGACGCCTTGAAAAAAACTGTACAAATATTTCCATACATAGAATTGTAAAAGGTGAAGCGTGAACACTTTTCTTCTCCTCAGCCGAGTTTAGAAGTTTTCAACAATGCTCAGATTAACTGTTGTTGGTAGAAGGTGCAGTATGCCATCTTTGAGGTCCATCATTGAAGTTTGAAATCAGCAAAACGAACCTGCTTCAGATCAATAGCGCACGGCTACTAATATGTACGCTTCTCCTAATTGGCAGCAAGTTTGTTTTAGAAGCTACTTGTTTTTACTCACGTTCCAGCTAACAAATTTAGGTAACATTCTGGAAATGGTACCGCTAACGTTGCATAAATGTTAGTTGGTCCAGTTTTTTTAACGTTCTGTGAACGTTCTCCCAAGGTTATTAAAGCGTTTTATCACTCATAACAACGTTCTAGGAATGTTCTGAGAATGTTATTTAGATAACGCTTTTAGTTTATCGTTATTAGAATGTCACTATAAAGGTTATGAGCCAACATTTAGACAACCTTTTAAGAACGTTTAGAGAACGTTACGGAAACGTTCTCTGTTAGTTGAGGTGCTTTAACTTGAACTCTTGTTCATGCTTTTTATTCATTCAGTTAAAGAGCTGGAACAGATGAGCAGATGGAACACACGAAATTCAACGTTCAAACATTGTATGCAACTGACCAAATCCAAAGATAAATAACATAAAATAAATATTTTGCACACCTCGAGTGATCAGCAGACAACAGACAAAACGAATTTAAGGCACACAATCACAAGAATTCCTTTAATTCATCAGAAATTACTGCGAAATTGAATTCCGAGTGAAAAACACAAGGGAAATCTTTAAAATCGGTTTCCCCAAAAGAGACGTTTTGGGATTTAAACGTAAACTAAGCTAAAACAAACTGCATTTTACCTATTAAAATTCAGTGGATTTTTTTTACGTATATTAATATTTTAATCCAAGTCAAACATGTAAATCACGAACTCACTTTCTGTGTAATGCAAAACAAAATGCTGCTTATCTTTACTAGACATGCTCGGGAAACGCTGCTGCTTTCAAAACATTTTACATTCAGCAACCCGCTGCAAGCTCGAATCCAGTGAGCGCAGCACACCATAACAATCTTTCTAATCAAAAACTGAAGAACAATAATCTATATATAAAACAAGTAAACGACATTTTTACTAAATGTGATTACACTTAACTGAGAAAGAAGAGAAGTAGAGGGAGGAGAGAGACAGAGAGAAATGAGAGAAAGTGAAGTGAAGAGAAGACTGAAGGAGAGAGGAGAGAGAAAAAGAGTGAGGGGTAAGAGAGAGGGAGAGAAAGAGAGAAGGGAAGAGAAAAGAGGGAGAGAAAGAGAATAGAATAGATAAAAAGAGAAAAGAATAGAAGAGAGGAGAGGGAAGAAAGAAAGAGAGAAGGGAAGAGAAGTTGATTAGAGAAGAGGGGAAAAAAGGCAGAAAAAGAGAAAGGAAGAGAGAGAGAGAAAAAATAAGGGAAGAGACGAGAGAAGAAGGAGAGAAAGAGAAAAGAGGACAATAGACAAAAAGAGGGAGGAAAGAAAGAAGAAAAGAGGGAGAGAAGAGATGAAAAAGATAGAGCAAGGATAGGGTATGTGAGGTGGGTGAGAGTGAGAGAGTGAGTGAGTGAGTGAGAGTGAGAGAGAGAGAGAGAGAGAAAGTAATTTTATGCAGTTTGTTTATTAAAGTGTCAGCTGTTCATCGCATCGAGCTGGTGCAGAAAATTAAATATTAATATCTATCACACACTGTGGTCGAGCTTCAGACTCTTCTTCTGAGAACGTCTCCAAATATTGAGGCTGATTCCTCGAGGAGCGTAGCGTGAGAGCAGATCAGGAGCACAGTTCCATAGAACCCCCACGGATAAACGACAAGCTCTTAAAGGGGCAACGCACCAGAAACATTTACTCCCCGTTTTTCATTTGACAGTTTTTCACCGAGCCTTGTTGTAATGGTTCAACCCGGCGTGCTTTTGGCCACAACTGTTTAGGTAAACATCTGGACTGGTTCAACCATGAATGGAGTCGAAACCAAACACAGCATAAAGAATGCCGCTACTTCTACTGTCGCCATTGTTCTGTGTTTTGCAAGCTCAGCTTTTTGGAGGCTGACGTAGAGGAGTGACACGCCTTTAAAATAATGAAGCGTTTAAAATAAGCCCACTCAGGTGAACCGCGGTAGGCCAACCAAAGCCATACCAAGCAGAATCCAGAGGAAAAGAGGTCAAATCCTGTGGAACAGAGGTCCTTTCCATCACCTGTGAGGATCAACTATCACAGAGATCACAGAACAATCGATGAAGCTATAGGAACATTGGAGTGATTTGTTGATCATGCTAGTAAAATGCTAGAAGCTAAACATGCTAGTGATGCGATCGATTCATGGTTACACAGCTGAGCCGCGCACTTTTCTAGAAAAATCGCAGATTAGCCAAAATGCTTCATTGATTGTTCTGTGATCGTCTACTCTCCCCTGGTGATGACCCCTGACCTACTTTCTGTTAGAATTTTGCCGTTTGAATTTTAGAATTTAGAATTTGATGTTTCTTCTTGAAATCTTCAAGCTGTACTTTTACAAACTGAATATCTGTAAAAAAAATATTTGAAGTTTGAATATACATCTATAAATGATTATGCCTTTAAAAAATTCAAATTCAAAGAAAGAAATTCTAATTTCTTTCATGGCATATAACACTCCGGTTTATTAAATTACAATTGTCAATCATTTAAATCAACACAAATTCAATTCAGATTGTTTCAGTGGATCTCGAGCTCCATATTTTCCAGGCTAATCGTCGCGTTCCCGACGTGTTTCAGGACCGCAGGAGGACAGCCGCTACGAGTCGGTGCGTTGCTGGAGAACTTGGAGAAGATGACGGAGGAGCTTCTCACGTGTGTTGCTCTGCTTTGAATTGTGTTGAATTGGGGTCCTATTTGAACACTTTCAAGTGTGATTGGTTAATTTTCCAAATACTTGAAAAAAGTAACAAAGTAAACAGCTAGTTAGACTTTCTTTCCGAGGTTTTCTGCAGAATGCGCGTGGTTGCAGCTAAAATGCGCAGGGCTCCGGACCTCCAGGACTCAAGTTGATGATCCCTGAACTATCATGTTAAGACAGTTTTATATGAAAACTCATTCAGATGTAAAAAAAATTCCGCATAACTACTTTCGTCTGGCCAAGCTCAGGCCCACAAGTTTTTCTTCCAGTATGTGACATAGTATGTGACAAGTCTTGATTCCAATCAAGGACCAAAACTCCAGTTATATGTCCAAAATTCCACCTTAACAGTTTTCAACTGGCCCAGCTCTGGCCCACACAACAATTTTTTCTTAGATTAAATAACAGAATAAAGTATGGATTGGCCAATCAAGGGCCACAACTCAAGTTAGATGTCTAAGATTAAGATGTCCAAAAATTCCCCCATAAAAAAGTTCATCTGGCCCAGCTCTGGCCACATTATTTTTTCTTACGGTACTTGACAAAACCAAGTCTAGATGCCAGTCAATGACCTCAACTCAAGTTAACACTTCTTTTTCCATCCTCTGTGCTGTGCTAAAAAAGGTTCCACCTCTTAGAGACTCGGGCCAGCTCTGTCCCCCACACTGCAAGCTAGCGCCGTGTGTAAACCAGATCACTGCCAAACCTGGGCCAGATGTGTTTGCTGACTGGGCAACTTCAGACAGAGTAATGGGAGATTTTGTGACCGTGCTTTTGAAACAGACTGAAAAGGACACACAGAACAGCAGTGAGACGCTTTCAACAGCATAAGAACACATACATCTGATAAATACGTAAAAAAATAAGTTTTTCAGAGTCAGCCAAAAGCTGATCCAGAGTTCTTCATCGGTTCCCCAGGAGGCGGGTTGAGTTGGTTTTCGGAGAGGTCTGAAAAGGTGCAAATCCTCCATTCACAGTCCTACTCTTGTTTGTTGTTGCAATATATTTATATTTGTCTGTAGAAGCCGTTGTGGATGAAGGTGAGGATAAAGTGAACTTTCTTTGGAGGCTGATGAGAGAGTTTTGGTTACTCAGCCTAAAGCTAGCAAGGGCTGCTTCTGTTGAACGTAAAGGAATCAAATTCAAGGGAGTTACGTTTCTAAACTAGGAGAGAATCGTGAAAAAGCCTCTCAAAGCATCCCAGTCTGTTTGCGACAAAGCCGCGTTAGGGTCGATTTAATAATTCACATTTTAGAAGAAGAAGATTTACCATTTTGATGCTAAATCTAATTTTAAATAAATGCAGCGGTAAATGCTGGAGGTTCATTAATAAGTTCTCCCATAAGTCTTTGCATTACTATTTCCGTGTTTGTCTTCATCACCTTTGTTGGGGCCTCTTAATTTTGGGGAGGGGGTCTTTAGTAGAAAAAAACATCCAAGAATTTGGTGTGAATGACCAATCAGACGTTGAAGGGAGGAGCTTGCACAGATAAGAGAAGACGAAGAAAGAGGAGAAGAAGAAAGCTCTAACGATTTTGTAAAGATTTAACAGATAAAAGGCCCAGCGATGTATTTTTTGTTATTTAATCAGTCATGTTGTGAGTATACGTTCCTAAACAGATTCTTCTGTCCTAACTAAATGAGTAGATTGTGTACCAATGAGCAGCATCTATCCCAGTTCTTTAAATAGTTACAGCAATACTCTGTGAATTAACAACTTTGAGGATAGGAACTGACGAGACTTCAAGTTCTGATTACTTGTGACCTTTTAAGGGCTTGGCTACGTAAGCGTGCCAGTCACCCCCTCAGAGTTATCATTAATGGCAATTTAGGCAATATTCATGGAAAAATCAAATGGAGCCAGAGGTGGAAACATGTTTTTTTAGCTGTACGTTTTGGGAGTTTTTAACATTGCCGTCAATGGGAACCTGCTCACTTCTGCCTAGTGGTTAGACATGGAACTGCAGTCTCTACCTATTGCGCATTGAGACAGAGAGACAGCTTCACTGGAAAAGCAAGCTGTAGATGCCAGATGTCTAACTCTTGCTCGGCTGTAATTGGCTGATCTCTCAGAAAGGGCGGGGCTAATAGATTACTTTTCAGGCTTTTCAGAAGATTTCAGCTGAAAATGCCTTCTTCTTTTGCATTCTTCAGAGCACCTTCCATTACGTTCAACAGAAAGAAAACCAATTCTAGAACAAGTTTATGGCTGAAAAAACCCTAGCAGAATTGTAAATGCAGGAGAGAGATCCCTTTAAAGCTTCTTTAGGTGTTTTTAAAAGGAAACACTGTTTCAAACAATACTCAGCCATATTTCAAAGTTAGGGAGCCAATCACAGCAGTTTTACAGATGACAGTATTTTTTTTATCAATTGAATCGTTCATTTCAGAGTGTGCTGGTCTCCGTCTCTCTTTGTCTCTCTGCCGTTCCCTTGTCTCTCTCTCATCTCTTTCTCATCTCCAGTGCCCTGGTCTCTCTCTTTCATCCCTCTTTCTCTCGTGTCCCATTTTCTGTCTCTCACTGTCTGTCTCTCCTATCGCTCCCTTATCTCTCTTGTCTCTCATTCGTTTGTCCATCTTTTTTTCTCCTCTATCATTCTCTTGTCTCCCCTGTCTCTCTTTTTCATCCTTCTCTCTGTCATCTCTCTCTTTGTCCTCTCTCTCTTCTCCTTTCCCTTGTCTTTCTCTCGTCTCCCGATCTCCGTCTCTCTTTTGTCTCTCTGCTGATCCCTTGTCTCTCTCTCATCTCTTTCTCATCTCCAGTTCACTTGTCTCTTTCACTCTTTCTCAACATCTCTTGTCTCTCTCCCTCTCATCTCCCATTCCCTGTCTCTCTCCCTCTCGTCTTCTACTCCCTTATCTATCTCATCTCTCACTTTCTCACTCTATCTCTCTCCTCTATCGTTCCCTGGTCTCTCTCGTCTCCCTGTCCCTGTTCATGCGTCTCTCTCTTGTCTCTCTTTCATTCATCTCTTTCTTGTCTCTCTCTGTCTCTCTTTCATCCCTCTCTCTGGTCTCCCTTTCCTTGTTGCTCTCGTCACTTTCTCTTGTATGTCTCTTTTATTTCTCTCTTTCTTTCTGCTGTTCACTTTTCTCTCTCTTTCCCCTCTCATCTCTTTCTAATCTCCATTTCCCTTGTCTCGCTCTTTTGTCCCTCTCTCTCAACATCCTACGTTCTGTTGACGTTCTGTTCTCTCTCTCTCTCTCATCTCCCATTCCTTGTCTCTCTCCCTCTCGTCTTCTACTCCCTTATCTATCTCATCTCTCACTTTCTCACTCTATCTCTCTCCTCTATCGTTCCCTGGTCTCTCTCGTCTCCCTGTCCCTGTTCATCCGTCTCTCTCTTGTCTCTCTTTCATTCATCTCTTTCTTGTCTCTCTCTGTCTCTCTTTCATCCCTCTCTCTGGTCTCCCTTTCCTTGTTGCTCTCGTCACTTTCTCTTGTATGTCTCTTTTATTTCTCTCTTTCTTTTTGCTGTTCACTTTTCTCTCTATTTCCCCTCTCATCTCTTTCTAATCTCCATTTCCCTTGTCTCGCTCTTTTGTCCCTCTCTCTCAACATCCTACGTTCTGTTGACGTTCTGTTCTCTCTCTCTCTCTCTCATCTCCCATTCCCTGTCTCTCTCCCTCTCGTCTTCTACTCCCTTATCTATCTCATCTCTCACTTTCTCACTCTATCTCTCTCCTCTATCGTTCCCTGGTCTCTCTCGTCTCCCTGTCCCTGTTCATCCGTCTCTCTCTTGTCTCTCTTTCATTCATCTCTTTCTTGTCTATCTCTGTCTCTCTTTCATCCCTCTCTCTGGTCTCCCTTTCCTTGTTGCTCTCGTCACTTTCTCTTGTATGTCTCTTTTATTTCTCTCTTTCTTTCTGCTGTTCACTTTTCTCTCTCTTTCCCTTCTCATCTCTTTCTAATCTCCAGTTCCCTTGTCTCGCTCTTTTGTCCCTCTCTCTCTCAACATCCTACGTTCTGTTGACGTTCTGTTCTCTCTCTCTCTCTCTCTCTCTCTCTCTCTCTCTCATCTCCCATTTCCTTGTCTCTCTCTACTATCCCCCTCTCTCTTGTCTCTCACTCTTTTGTCCATCTTTCTCTCTCTCCTCTATCTTTCCCTTGTCTCTCTCTCTTGACTCCCCCTGTCTCGCTCCTGTCTCTCTCTCTTTCATCCTTCTCTCTCTTGTGTCTTTATTCAATGATAAACACTTTTACATTTGTTTGGTAAAAGCATCTGTTAAGAAACTTCTGCACGCCGACAATTTGAGAGACAACAGTCAAATGCACAAATACAAACTGTTTCACCCTAAAGATTTCAAAGTTAGGGAGCCAATCACAGCAGATTTTACAGATGACAGTATTTTTTTTAATGAATCGAAGCATTCATTTCAGAGTGCACCAGTAAATAATCCGTCCCTAGTGACAGCATGGAGGGTGTGAATGGAGGATGGAGTGTTTTGGGGTGAAATCTAGACCTGTGTTGAATAGGAGCGGTGCAGGCTGGCGCCTCGTCCCGGCGAGTGAGTGGCACAAGGCTGGCACGGCTGCTCTAGACTTCGCTGGAAATGGAGCGAGACGGTATGAGGACATCGGGAGGGGCGGGGAACCGATGAGGCTGATGGTCATGTGATCTCAGTGAATGGAGATCCCCTTGAAGTCTGTAATGGGGCGGGGTAGAGAGAGTGAGAGAGAGAGAGAGAGAGAGGTACACAGAGAGAGAGAGAGAGAGAGAGAGAGAGAGAGAGAGGATGAGAAATCAAGACTGAAAGTGGAGACCGTGCTTAACTAGTGATGCACCAAAATCAATGAGTTTATTGTGGAACGATATATATTTAAAAGATAATGAGTGCAAAAAAGGTGGTCTTTGTTTATATGACTGTGAAGTAGATGCAAGGTTTTGATCCAATGAAGGCAGATAAAGATGCACTGTTATTTCTTTTCATTAATGGGGACAAGGACAGAGGTTGTGATACCTGTTTATTTACATTTAGCTAAATTTACAGATTCATAATTCTCTCTCTCTCTCTCTCTCTCTCTCTCTCTCCCATTTCTCATGTCTCTTTCATTTGTCTCCTCTCTGGTCTTTCTCTTGTTTCTTTCATCTCCTATCTCCTATCTCTCCACTTTCTCATCCCTCTCTCTAGTCTCTCTCTTGTTTCCCATTCTCTTGTCTTTCTAATCTCTATCTTTTGTCTGTCTTTCTCTTTTCTCTCAGCCTCTGTCTCTCTTGTCTCCCACCTTCTCTCTTTCATCCCTCTCTCTCATCTCCCCTTTTATTGTCTCTCTCAGAGGATAGAAACAAGGAAAGGGGAGATGAGAGAGAGGGACTAAAGAGAGAGGGATGAAAGAGAGAAGGTGGGAGACCCTCTCTCTCTCCCTCTCTCTTTCTTCCTCTCTCTCTGCAATTTGCTTGTCTCTCTTGTTCCATTCTCTCTCTCTCTCTCTCTCATCTCTTTCTCATCTCCAGTGCCCTGGTCTCTTTCTTTCATCCCTCTGTTTCATCCCTCTTTCTCTCATCTCCCGTTTTCTGTCTCTCACTGTCTGTTTCTCTCCCTTATTTCTCTTGTCTCTCATTCTCATTCTTTTGTCAATCTTTTTCTCTTCTCTATCATTCTCTTGTCTCCCCATCTTTCTTTTTCATCCATCTCTTCTTTCATCCTTTTCTCTCTCATCTCTCTCTTTGTTCTCTCTCTCTCTTCTCCGTTCCTTTGTCTTTCTCTCATCTACCGGTCTCCGTCTGTCTTTTGTCTCTCTGCTGATCCCTTGTCTCTCTCTCATCTCTTTCTCATCTCCAGTGCCCTTGTCTCTTTCGCTCTCTCTCAACGTCCTTTGTCTCTCTCTCTCATCTCCCATTCCCTGTCTCTCTCCCTCTTGTCTTCTGCTCCCTTATCTATCTCATCTCTCACTTTCTCACTCTATCTCTGTCCTCTATCGTTCCGTGGTCTCTCTCTTCTCCCTGTCTCTCTTTCATCCCTCTTGCCTCCCCTTTCCTTGTCGCTCTCTCGTCACTTTCTCTTGTATGTCTCTCTTAGTTCTCTCTTTCTCTGCTGTTCACTTTTTCTCTCTCTTTCCCCTCTCATCTCCTTCTCGTCTCCAGTTCCCTTGTCTCTCTCTTTTGTCCCTCTCTCAACGTCCTACGTTCTGTTGACTCTCTCTCTCGTTCTCCATCTCTCTCTCTCTCATCTCCCGTTCCTTTTCTCTCTCTACTATCCCCCTCTCTCTTGTCTCCCGCTCCCTTTTCTCTTGTCTCTCACTCTTTTGTCCATCTTTCTCTCTCTCCTCTATCCTTCCCTTGTCTCTCTCTCTCTTGACTCCCCCTGTCTCGCTCCAGTCTCTCTCTCTCTCTCTCATCCTTCTCTCTCTTGTCTCTTTATTCGATTATAAACATTTTTACATTTCTTTTGTAAAAGGCTATCAGGGTTAAAACCATCCGTTAAGAAACTTCTGCACACCGAAAACTTGAGAGAAAACAGTCAAATACACAGTGAAACACTGCAGGAGAAAAGCTGCCAGAATTCGATTTGGGTTGCAAAAAGTTGAGTTGTCGAAAAGTATGCAAACACAAACAAATTGTACGTTTTGGTGTTCGATCACTCTTTTGATACGAACATCCACCGAAAACTGTTTCACCCTAAAGACAGACTCAAATATTCCAGTGCATCACCAAAACAAAGTAAGAGGTGGAGGGAGAAAGGGATGAGAGTGTGGTCGGGGTGAGGAGGAGAGGAACAGAAATCTATAACCAGGGAAGATGAGAGTGAAACTCACAGTGTATAACCGAGCGCACACACAGTGTACTTCCATCAGTCCCCTGAGGGGCCCTACACACTCTAAAGGACCAGAGACGTCTCCTCGGAGTCCTCCAGTTCTGCTGCGGTGCGTTAGGATGCATGCTACTAAGTGAACGAGGGGCAGGCGAGGGTCCGCTGGGTCAAACACAGAGGGCAGGAGGGGGACTCCGTCCCGTTATGAGCGCAGACCCGCCAGTCTCCCAGCCCCTCCCCTTACCTGAGTGCCACTTAACTTTTCGAGTGGACTCTCTACGCAGGGCATCTGCACCATGGGCAGGCCCAGCACCGATTCGGGTCGCTGCGGGCGCGGCGGAGGGGCGGGCGGAGCCGTCTGCTGGAAGTTATTGATCACGCAGGTCACCTGAACAGAGGGAGAATGCTTCGGAGATTAGCAGCACGCCGAAAGAGTTACAAAGGGCTTTTCTCTCTCTTCTTTTGTCCATTTTCTCTCTCTCTCTCTTGTCTCCCCTGTCTCACTCTCATTCCTCTCTCTAATCTTTCTCTCATCTCTCTCTTTTTCAGTCTCCCCCTTTTATCTCCTCTCTCGCTGACTCTCTCTCATCTTTTTCTTGACTTCCTCTTCTCGTCTCTCTGTTGCGGTCTCATCACTCTCTGATATCTCTTTCCCATCACTCTCTTTCAGTCCTTCTCTCTCCTCTTTCTTATCATCTCTCTCAGTTTCCCCCTTCTTTCTCATGTCTCTCTTTTAGTCTCTCTCTCATCCACCCACCAGGAAGACAGCGATGGCTCCTCCGGTGAAGTATACGGGCAGCACACTTCTCTCTCCTCTTTCATTTTATCGCTCTCTCTTTTCTTTCTCTTGTCACTTGTTCTCTCTCTTCTCTCATCTCTCTTTTCTCTCCCTTCTCTTGTTTCTTTTTCTTTCTCTTCTCTCATTTCTTTTTTTCTCTCCACTGTCTCTTTTCTCTCATCTCATCTCTCATCCTTTGCTCTAATTTTTCTCTCTCTTTCAGTCTCTATCTTTCTCTACTGCTCTCTCTCCCTCTCTCATCTTCCTCTTCTCCTCTCTCTTGTTTCCCCTTGTTTCTGTCTCTTCTCTCTCTAATATCTGACTCTTTCAGTCCCCCCTTCTTTCTCATCTCTCTCTTTTAGTCTCTATCTCCATCTGTGACTCTCTCTCTCTCTCTCTCTTCTTTCTTTGTTTTTCTTTCAGTCATTTCCTCTTTCTCCCCCCTCTCACTCTCTCTTGTCTCACCTACCTCCCTTTCTCTCTCTTCTCTATGTCTTTTATCTCTCTCTTCTCTCCTCTAAACTTTTCTCTGTATTCTCTTATCTCTTTTCTCTCTCTTCGTTTGTCCATTTTCTCTCTCTCCCTCTTTTGTCTCCCCTGTCTCAATCTCATTCCTCTCTCTAATCTTTCTCTCATTTCCCTCTTTTAGTTTCTACCTCCATCTCTCTTTTAGTGTCTCTCTCTCTCTCTCTCTCTCTCTCTCTCATCCACCCACCAGGAAGACAGCGATGGCTCCTCCGGTGAAGTATCCGGCCAGCACATCTGCCCAGTGGTTTCTGTACTCTGCCACTCGCACCACACCCACCAGCATGGCCAGACACAGCAGCGTGAGGCTGAGCGTGGGTTTGGTCAGGCGCGTCCCCTTCGTCCTGAACACCAGCGTCACGTACATCTGCAACCGTAACAAACACAGCACTGAAAGGTGAAGCTAAGTCGAATTTTTTTTTTTTTTTTGATTAAGATGCACACGGAGCAAGACATTTTCATTTCACACTGCCTCAAACATTGGCTAGAAAATGAAAACAGACAATTTTTGTTGCATTTCCTGGATGCATTTGGTTCTTCATGGTCTCAGCATTAGGCACCACTCACACGGAACATTGGCTAAAGGCTTTTATGCCAGGCTCTTCAAGAGTCCTGAAGTTGAGATCTGATTGGTTGAATTAGTACCGATTTCTGGGAGAAGCGAGTGTTAAGAGTGAAAAGATTTAATTATACAAGATATAATTCTTCTTGAGCGTCAGTGCAGTGGGTAGCACGGTCGTCTCACAGCGAGAAGGTCGCTGGTTCGAGGCTCGGCTGGGTCGGTTGGTATCTCTGTGTGGAGTTCTCATGTTCTCCTCGTGATCGCGTGGGTTTACTCCGGGTGCTCCGGTTTCCTCCACAAGAACAAAGTACGAGTGAATTGGGTAAAAACCATTGTTCATAGTGTTTGAGTGAGAATGAGTGTGTGTTGGGTTGTGGCTGGAAGGGCATCTGCTGCATAAAAAATATGCCAGAATAGTTGGCGGTTCATTCCGTTGTGGCGACCCCGAAAGGAAAGAAAGCTGACTCCCTCTTGTGGGTTTACAAGGTACAGCAGGTGAAAACCTTTAACTAGTTTGAACCACTTCTCTCTCCGTACCACACCAGAGATGAGTGAAGATGCTGGTGGTACGTATGATATAAAACCACTTTAAATATTCAAGATCATTGCCTACACTGCAAGTTTTTGTTTGAAAGTATTGTTTACTGAATAAAAATTATGTAATGTATGTAATGTATTACACAATTATTTGATTTTGGTGTCGAGTGCGAAAGCCTTGTGGTTCTTGCTGTTGCTGTTTTATCATTTTGCTTTACTCCAGTCCTGAGGGCAAGTTTGTTGTAGCTTGTATTTCTTTTTCTTTATATAGAAAGTCTTTATGAACCAGATCGCAGTGTGTGAGTGACTTAATACAACCGGCACACATACGATCAAGAAAAGAGGAGTTCGCTTCTTGTGTACCCCCTCAAATTGGCTACGAAAGATTCTATTCAATTCTTGGTAACTTTGAGTGCCTTCTGTGACTTGTTTTGCAATTTCGAACATATTTCATAATGTCGTTTTCACGACTCTCAATACGACGCTATGATAACGCCATGAGATTGGTTGCTGTGCATATCAGTCAATTGTCTTCATGGCAGGAATGTGCACAGGTAGGGCTCAGCCTGTGCAGACCACATGCCCTTTTTCTAACTAAGCTTGGAAGTTGCCCTATTTTTATGAAGGAGCTTTTTATGGGGGGAATCAAAGATATTTGTGAACCTTTAAGCCCTGTTTGTCTTAAAAAAAGTTTTTAGCCAGTTAAAGCCAATAAAAAGCGCATCTCTTAGAAGCGCTCAAACGGTTGGTAAAACTTGACAACTCCGCCCCCCTGATCGCCGAACCTTTCAGCACATCAGTCAGTCAGAGGAGAAGCAGATGAACATCTTTGTGTGTTGGTTGAATATCTTGTTGTTTGAATAAGTGCAGCGTTGTCTTTATGGGAAAAAACACTAGTATGCAGTTTAAAGCAGGGGTCACTTTACCTGAAAAGCAAGCTTGAAAGATTGGAGATAGATAGTTTTCTATGAGTCAGTGTGAGCAAAGCTGAGATCTCTGTGGCTCAGGTCTGAGGCTTTCTGTTCACTTTTGGTTGGCTGATGGTCTCCTAAACTTTTGGGTTTCAAATGAAACGGCTTAGTTTTTACATGAAAAATAAAGGGCATGCTGCTCTCGCTCTCTTCCTTTCAAATTAACAGCCACATTTGATAAAAATCTTGTCTGCTTCCAGACAATTATCTAGATGTCCCAATAACACGCTGAACTCGTTTCAGCTGTGAGCAGCATACCGCACCCCAGCGCTCCGGTTAGACTGGAACTAACTGCCAACAATGACTCCTTCTTTAGGTGATGCATACTCACAAAATAAAAAAAACATCTTCATTTTTCATTTACATTTATGCATTTGGCAGACACTTTTGTCCAAAGTGACTTACATTAGAGGAGAGACAATAGGAGATCTGCTACACAGTCAAAGTCTATCTCAGCTTGCTCTTAATAGAAGTTGAATCAACTGATCAATAAACTATAGCAGGAAGAAAATAAAGAGAGAAGAGGGAAAAAAATGATTTTTTTTCTATAGTAAGAGTTCCCCGAAGAGAAGAGTTTTCAGTTGCTTTGTGAAAGCTGTTAGTGTTGCTGCTCTCCTGACTGGATCAGGAGTTTGTTTCAGCAGCCAGGGACAGTGAGAGAGAAGCTTCTGCTGAGAGATCTTCTGCCTTTGTGAGATGGAACCACCAGTGTAGGAGCTTGTGTAGGTGAACTGAGGCTGATCTGGAGTTTTGCACGCAAGCATCAACAATTTGAATTTAACACGAGCTGCGATGAGCAAGCCAGTGAAGAGTGATGAAGAGAGGAGGAGCATGAGCTTGCTTCGGTTCCTTGAAGATAAAATGAGCTGCAGAGTTCTGGATCCAGATGTGAGAGGACCAGAGCCTGAACCAGGCGTTGAGTTGCTGCTCATTTAAGAAGGGCCTGATCTTTCGAATGTTGTGCAGTGCAAATCTACACGCTCGAGTTGTCTTGGTCATGTGGTCTTTGAAGGACAGCTGTTCATCTAAAATCACTCCAAGATTCCTGACTAAAGGAGAAGGGGTGATTGTAGAAGATTGCAGCTGGATGGTGAGATCGTGATGCACAGAGGGATGAGCCGGGATTACCAGAAGTTCTGTCAAGGCTATGTTGAGCAGTGATGGTTCTTCATCCATGTAGAGATGTCATTCTTCAAGGAAGGTTCAACCATCATGAAACACACCCGTTTCACTAATTAAGGTTCTCTCAGTTCTAGTATGCATAGTACGCTAGCATCAGAAAATCAGAGTTGTAGCGATAATGTGCAGGGCTGTGGCCCTCCAGGGCTATAGGTCTATGAACCCTGGTCTATAGGCATTCTGACTAGGAAGTGGCAAAAACATCTGTGGCATGCTCGGACTCACCACGGTGTAGACCGCTGAGTAGACGCTGAGCGCCGCGTCTTTAGAAGGGAAGGATTTGCGGGCGGATGCCACGATCAGAGGGTTTCCGTTGCAGGCCTTGCGCTCGCTGATGTACTGCAGGTTGGAATGGCAGCCCAGCGCTGTGTAGTTTGGCCTGCAAGCCGACAGGAAGTGAGGAGTCTGGTTTCCTGTCACCACCTGCCCGGCGTTGGCAAAGATGGTGGTGGTGAAGATGCCAAAGGTGTAGACGCCTGTGAGATAGAGAGAAGGACGAGAGAGAGGGGTGAGAGAGAGAAGGAAGGAAGAGAAAGATAGAGAAGGAGAGAGATGTGAGAGAGAGAGAAGTAAGAGAGAGAGAGGTGAGAGAGAGAAGGAGGAGAGAGGAGGAGGAGAGCAAGGTGAGAGAGAGAGAAGGACGAGAGAGAGGGGTGAGAGAGAGAAGGAAGGAAGAGAAAGATAGAGAAGGAGAGAGATGTGAGAGAGAGAGAAGTAAGAGAGAGAGTGAGCGTCGAGAGAGAGTAGAGAGAAGGAGGATGAGAGGAGGAGGAGAGAGGTGAGGAGAGAGAGAGAAGGAGGAGGAGAAGTGAGAGAGAGAGAGAGAGAGGAGGAGAGAGAGGTGAAAGAGAGAGAAGGAGGACAGTGAGGTGAGAGAGAGAGGAGAGAGGTGAGAGAGAGAGGAGGAGAAGTGAGGTGAGCGAGAGGAGGAGAGAGAGAGAGAAGGAGGAAAGAGAGGTGAGAGAGAGGAGGAGGAGGAGAAGGGGGAGAAAGATGGAGGAGAGAGAGAAGGAGGAGAGAGAGAATAAGGAGAGAGACGGAGAAGAGAGAGAGGTGAGGAAGAGATAGAGGATTTTTTAAGGCCTAAAATTTGGTAATGTAAATCTCAGACTTTATAAGATCCGACGGAAACCGTGAAATCGTTCTCTTCTACATTTCCTTTGTGTGGCTTTTATTCAGATGCACTCTAAAGAAACGACAGAATATAATCCTCTGACGCTGCAGCATCTTTGCTACCGCTGTGCTGCCGTTGGGGTGCGTGTACCGAGGAAGCGGACGACCCGTCTGAGCAGCGGGTTGAAGTAACAGCATTCGGCCGTGACGATGATCTTCTCCTGCGTGCCCTCTGACCTCATGAAGAACGCCATCACCTCGCCGGCCAGGATCTGCGGAGGGGAAGCAGTCTTTGTGTGAACACTACAAATTGTGGGTGTCACGGATCAACCTGTTGACATGGTAGATATTGTGGAAACACAATTTCATTACACCTGTTAGATAGAGTTGATTTAGTTTGTAGTTTTGTTACTTTAGTCAAGTGTTTCTCAGTTATTTTCTGTCATGCCCCCCTAGGAAGAAGACTCACTCCCACAACCCTGCGCGACTATAACTAGTATCATTTGTCAATAAATTGGTTTTAAGTACACCTCTGCATAACACTGTATCCTTATTAACGTATAAATATTTAAAATATGTTAAATGTTTTTCATGATCTCACTTCGTGTCTACTCTTCATCCTCATACTCTGTATTGTGTGCAAAGCGCGCATGCTCAGTGCAAACAAAACCCCTACACCACAGAGCGAATGCTCCCTGCGCACACTCTGCCAATGAGAGCGCCACTGCCCCCTAATGTAGTGGAGTGGTATTGCACTTTATTCTAGAACAGTTAAAAAAATCAACATAGAAAAATAAAAAAGCATGTTTCCTGAGGTCAAACGCGCCCCCCTTGACAGAGCCTCCCCCCACTATTTGAGAACCACTGCTTTAGTGTGGGGGGTGGGGGGGTGGGGGTAAATTTATATTTATTTTTTAAATTTGTAAATTTGATTGAAAACAAGATTCTCTGTCCTGTGCATGATTGCCCAGGATATACATGTTTAATCTGTCTCCTTTCCTTAGTTCCACAAGCACTTTTGCTGTCATCCACTGGATTAAACCGATGCCATTTTAAGTCAAAGACATTACACAATCTGTCAAATTATGAAATGAGCATTGGGGAAAAATTTTACAAAGAGAATGTATATTTTTACATTTTATTTACACATATATGATCATTTAAGAACAGAGTTTTTTTTTTTTCTTTAATTCAAGTCATTCCCAGAAAACATAACAGTCACAAAAATTCACTACGTCACATGTGATGTGGTTCAGATACTATTACACACTTGGCCAGTAGGGGGTTCCTTGTGAACGTGAGGCTTCAAGAAATGAACCCTTTCTCGAACTAATTGTCCCGAGTGCTTCAATGCTTTTTCTCACCATCACTAGAATTTCCTTTATTTTTCATCACTCTTCTACAAACCTCTTGATTCACAAGTAACCCGCTAAACCCATTTTGTGATTTGCTTGTCCTTTTTACATACGGCTGCCCCACTATCTCCTGTGGGGGCGGCCATTTTGTGTTAGTTGGAGGGGGGAGTTAAATTAATTATTTTCATGTTAAAAAGTTGTTGTGTTTACATTTTTTAAAATAACAGTTATGTTGTTCAATTCAGAGATGTGACATATTAGTTTTGCCTATTTATAGTTTACTTTGGTAGAAGTATGCAAACTTTGGTGGCTTTTCAATTTATGCTGGTATGACTGGTGGGGGGGTTCTTGCCCATAAAAAAGCTTCCCTGCCTTCCTGGACTTTAACTCTGACCTGAGCACTGACTTGAACTCTGACCCGAGCCCTGGCCCGAGCACTGACCCGAGCACTGGCCCGAGTACTGACTTGAACTCTGACCCGAGCCCTGGCCCGAGCACTGACCTGAGTACTGGTCTGAGCCTGACCTGAGCACTGGCCCGAGCACTGGCCTGAGCCTGGCCTGAGCACTGGCCCGAGCACTGACCCGAGCACTGACCCAAGCACTGGACTGAGCACTGACCTGAGCACTGGCCCGAGCACTGGCCCGAGCACTGACCCGAGCACTGGCCCGAGCACTGACCCGAGCACTGGCCCGAGCACTGACCCGAGCACTGGCCCGAGCACTGACCCGAGCACTGGCCTGAGCACTGGCCTGAGCATTGGCCCGAGCACTGATCCGAGCACTGACCGGAGCCTGGCCTGAGCACTGGCCTGAGCACTGGCCCGAGCACTGACCCGAGCACTGACCCGAGCACTGGCCCGAGCACTGGCCCGAGCACTGACCCGAGCACTGACCTGAGCCTGGCCTGAGCACTGGCCCGAGCACTGACTGGAGCCTGGCCTGAGCACTGGCCTGAGCACTGGCCCGAGCACTGGCCCGAGCACTGGCCCGAGCACTGACCCGAGCACTGGCCCGAGCACTGACCTGAGCCTGGCCTGAGCACTGGCCCGAGCACTGACTAGAGCCTGGCCTGAGAACTGGCCCGAGCACTGACCTGAGCACTGACCGGAGCCTGGCCTGAGCACTGGCCCGAGCACTGACCCGAGCACTGACCTGAGCCTGGCCTGAGCACTGGCCCGAGCACTGACTGGAGCCTGGCCTGAGCACTGGCCCAAGCACTGACCTGAGCACTGACCCGAGCACTGGCCTGAGCCTGACCCGAGCACTGACCCGAGCACTGGCCTGAGCACTGGCCCGAGCACTGACCCGAGCACTGACCCGAGCACTGACCTGAGCACTGACCCGAGCACTGGCCTGAGCACTGACCCGAGCACTGACCCGAGCACTGGCCCGAGCCTGACCTGAGTCTGACCTGAGCACTGGCCTGAGCACTGGCCCGAGCACTGACCCGAGCACTGACCCGAGCCTGACCTGAGCCTGGCCTGAGCACTGACCTGAGCCTGGCCTGAGCACTGACCTGAGCACTGACCCGAGCATTGGCCCGAGTACTGACCTGAGCACTGGCCCGAGCACTGGCCTGAGCCTGACCCGAACACTGACCCGAGCACTGGCCTGAGCACTGACCCGAGCACTGACCCGAGCAGTGACCTGAGCACTGGCCCGAGCACTGGCCCGAGCACTGACCCGAGCACTGACCTGAGCCTGGCCTGAGCCCTGGCCTGAGCACTGACCCGAGCACTGACCCGAACACTGACCCGAGCACTGGCCTGAGCCTGGCCTGAGCACTGACCCGAGCACTGACCTGAGCACTGGCCTGAGCACTGACCCGAGCACTGACCTGAGCACTGACCCGAGCAGTGACCTGAGCCTGGCCTGAGCATTGACCCGAGCACTGACCTGACCACTGGCCCGAGCACTGACCTGAGCCTGACCTGAGCACTGGCCCGAGCACTGACCCAAGCACTGACCTGAGCCTGGCCCGAGCACTGGCCCGAGCACTGACCCGAGCACTGACCTGAGCCTGAGCACTGGCCCGAGCACTGACCCGAGCACTGACCGGAGCCTGGCCTGAGCACTGGCCCGAGCACTGACCGGAGCCTGGCCTGAGCACTGGCCCGAGCACTGACCCGAGCACTGACCGGAGCCTGGCCTGAGCACTGGCCCGAGCACTGACCCGAGCACTGACCGGAGCCTGGCCTGAGCACTGGCCTGAGCACTGACCCGAGCACTGACCTGAGCCTGGCCTGAGCACTGGCCCGAGCACTGACCCGAGCACTGATCTGAGCCTGGCCTGAGCACTGGCCCGAGCACTGACCCGAGCACTGACTGGAGCCTGGCCTGAGAACTGGCCCGAGCACTGACCTGAGCACTGACCGGAGCCTGGCCTGAGCACTGGCCCGACCACTGGCCCGACCACTGACCCGAGCACTGACCTGAGCCTGGCCTGAGCACTGGCCCGAGCACTGACCCGAGCACTGACTGGAGCCTGGCCTGAGCACTGACCTGAGCACTGACCTGAGCACTGACCGGAGCCTGGCCCGAGCACTGGCCCGAGCACTGACCCGAGCACTGACCCGAGCACTGACCGGAGCCTGGCCTGAGCACTGGCCTGAGCACTGACCTGAGCACTGACCTGAGCCTGGCCTGAGCACTGACCCGAGCAGTGACCTGAGCCTGGTCTGAGCACTGGCCCGAGCACTTACCCGAGCACTGACTGGAGCCTGGCCTGAGCACTGGCCTGAGCACTGGCCTGAGCACTGACCTGAGCACTGACCTGAGCACTGACCCGAGCACTGGCCCGAGCACTGACCTGAGCACTGACCGGAGCCTGGCCTGAGCACTGACCCGAGCACTGACCCGAGCAGTGACCTGAGCACTGGCCCGAGCACTGGCCCGAGCACTGACCTGAGCACTGACCGGAGCCTGGCCTGAGCACTGACCCGAGCACTGACCCGAGCAGTGACCTGAGCACTGACCCGAGCAGTGACCCGAGCACTGACCTGAGCACTGACCCGAGCACTGACCCGAGCACTGGCCCGAGCACTGGCCTGAGCACTGACCTGAGCACTGACCTGAGCACTGACCTGAGCATGCTATCCTGACACATAACAAATATTCTGATAATAGAACAAAGAAACAAACAATGCCTCGGTTTCCTCTCCTCACGAGCAGCCGAGCATTTACGCCAGAGCTGAGAGAGGCCTGTTCAGACATATGCTGAATAGCCAGCGCCCTCAGCCCTCCAGCAGCCAGTGCCATCTGCGCCCGTCTCTGCGCTGGCATCACAGAGGCCCTCCTCGCTCTCAGTCCTCCTCCAGACCTCAGCGGAGAGAAGCGTTTAGACCCCCTTCATACTGCAGAATCAGACGGAAGGCTTGTTTTTAGTTGGTAAAGCCTATATGTGCCTCTAAACATAAATGAATAGAATTCCATGGCTTAATGAGTACAATTAAAACATTTTTTACATAGGTTGTATATAAAAGGGAACATTATAAAAAACATTTGAAAATATCCCCAGAAAATTTCTTTATGTTTTTATTTTTCAAAACATATTTATGTGTCTAAAAAATCTTAAAGTTATAGGGACAGCATCAAAATACATTTATTAACAATTTAGAGGCTTTATGCCCTGACTGAAACGTCTGAAAATCTATTTTAATTTTGGCTTAATTTAAATTTGAATTAAATGTTTTTTGTAAAACTTTCTCAGAGGAGCGATTCAGGCACATTTAGACTCAGAGTAAGTTCTTACTCCAGAATGAGACGGAAATATCAAGAGGGTTTTTTAAGCTGGTAAAGCCATGTTTTACTCTTTAAATAAAAATAAATGGCATGATTAAATCAATTAAACCTATTTAAAAAGGTTTAATATGAAAATGTAATGTTTATTTTTCAATTTGTTTTTACCAAAAACCATAATGGATTATAAAAAGTATCCTTTAAAAAAATGTGTTTTATTTTTTTTTCCAAAACATCCACCTCTCTATTAAAAACCATGTTTTAAAATAGAATGGCTTTCCAAGATTTTCATAATTCTACAAGTACAGATTCAGATATTACAAGAAATATGGACGAAAGGAAATTATTAAGGTTATAGGGACAGCATCGAAAATGTAGAGAAAAATGGCTTTGTGCCACGACTGGAAAGTAAAAAAAAAAATCTTTTAATTTAATAAAATGTTTTTTTTGTAAAACTTTTATTTCTTTAAAAAAAAAGTCTATCCTATTAAAATATGGTTTCTATGCATCCTCTAGCGGTGTCTCAGACAATCATTTTCCAACTCACGTGAAAACACAGAAAACGAAAAAATATTTTAAAAGATTTTAAATATATGTTCAGTCCTTGAAAACCCTTTAATTCGGTCTGTAATATAAAGCAGTGAGCTCAGGTCACGTGTGATTCAAGAAACACCCCACTGTTCACACGAGGAACGTGCAAAGACTAAATGTCAAGCAGACCTCACACTGAAGTGCTCTCCCAAATGATACGCAGAAAACGTGAAAACAATCATCATCTGCTTCTTCATGAAGCCGTTCTCGGTCGAAGCTCCCTCACTCTGCAGAGATTTAGTTTTAGGAGAAGGCTCTTTGAATATCCTTGACTGCAGTTCTCCTCGAATCTCTTTGTGGCTCAGTTTACACTGAGCTGAAATCTCTGGCTTTCTTTCTCGATGTGTATTAGGACGTGAGGAACACTGCAGTTCCTCTTCTTACCTCTAGAGGCAGACTGCAGAAGTGAGCAGGTTCTCATTGACTCTCGTGGTAAAAAAAAAGCTCAACTTTAAAGCTAAAAACTTTCTTTTCCTCGGCTCCAATCGGTTTTCAGCTGCTTGAGTTGACCATGACAGCTCTGAGTTTTTTTAGTACTTGTTTGTTTAAGTTATATTAACATTTTGCATAATTAAGGGCGGGGCTATTCCAGTGAGAGCCAGTCACCAGCACTGGTGTTTTGTTCTTTTCATTTCTAATCCACTAAATCAGGTCTTTTGCCCTTCTTTAACTCTCATTTGCTTTCTGCTAAAATGCACAGGTGTCATCCCCTCACTACATCCATGATATATATATATAGTTGATGGTTTAAATTTTTCACAATGGAATCAAATAAAGATATATCCATCATTTTCAACACCTCAATTCTATTTCATTGATAGTTTTGTTTATTGGTAATAACACAAAATAATGACGGCATTAACTGAATCAAAACATTATTTAATAAATATCCCCATCCTGTAGATGAAACGTTTGGTAAGATTTAGTTAAAGTAACGCTAAAGTTAATATAGTGATAGTTTGTCAGGTATATTACTTATAATTAGATCACAAAAGCTGGTCCAGTTGTAGTCACAAGCCACATCATTGCTGTTTCCTGGTTTTATGCTCTAACAATAACAGCCTTTTAGAATCGCTATTTAATATAAGTCATCATTTATAACATTTAAAGGCATCACAAACATGTTTCAAAAGTAAAAACTGCCAAAGCCAATCAGGCGGAGGCGCCTTATCTCCAGATGCAGTACGGCGCTGAACCCTGAAAGCAGTTCTTGATTCTTGATTCATAAAGCTTGCATTCTGTCAGCGTCATTTAATGGCGTCCCAAACAGGATTCAAGAGTTAGTGAAAGGTCACCAGGATGAGGTGTTGCATTTTATCTCCTAACAAAGTGCAGTGCTGAACGCTGGAATAGATTCTTGATTTATAAAGCTTTACATCTGCCACAAAATGTAATGGCGTCACAAACAGGACTTTAGAACAAAACCGGTCAAAGGCTATCGGGCTGAGGCGTAGTGTCTTATATACACGCGGGACACTTCAATCAGTTCTTGATTTATGACAGAGCATTCACACCGCCGATGCGCTGGTTGACCCGAAATGAGTGGGTGCCTGCAGACACTCACGGTTACCCATGGTTACGAGCGATCCAAAAATATTTTAATGATATTTGGGTCGGACAGTCGGGTCGCTTGAAATAAAGATGCCATTTAAACCTATGTCATGTATATAGTACGAGACACAATTTTCTATGAAAAACATAGGCCATACTTTATTACAACGTGATCGAGGTCGACTACGCAGCTACTCGCTTCAAATAAAACATTGAAGAGCGCTTTGTTCAGGAAAGGGTTCATTGTTCAACTCCTGATTGACGCGAGCTTTCCCTGACGAGCGCAGAGACACGGAATCAGAATCAAAATAAAGTTTTATTTCGTAACTTCTGGAATTGGTTCAACATCAACCTGTGTGAGACTACAGGCACCACGTTTCTCACGTCTCTTATAATTATAGATCTCTCAGTTCACCTGCTGATCAATTCTTTAAGAAGGGTCCAAACAAAAACATCGCATTCATCAGTAATATTATGCATCTAAACAGCTGAAATGGAAAACGATGCTCTCTACATCAGCACCATGCTTGCGGACCAAGAAGCGGGTAGGGCACAACATTTTTTTCTTTTCTATATTTGTGGTTAGTTGAAAACTAAGTCAGAGTTGCGCTTAGTTGAAAACGTTGGTCAGGTTTGCGTCATTTATACATTGACCCATGCATTACTGGTTCACACCAAGTGCCAAACAGAACGCGTCTATCTGAACACTTTTAAACCCCGTGTTCACTGGCCTGAGTAGCGCGAAGACGTCCGCTCCGAGAACGCCGCGGAACTAAGCGTGAGCTCGCAGAGAGATGCAGAGGAATGACGAGACTGGAGCAAACCACCTGCTGTCCCAATATTCCCTATTCCTTTCTCCTCTCCTTCAAAAACATGTCCTCAACTCTTTCCATCTCTTCCTGCACACTCCCTCTGATAAACAAATTGGCTAGCATGCTTAGCTTCAGCTAACAATATTCTAATTGCACATGGATAATAATACAAGTATTCATTCTGGCTGGCCATAAACTGTGATATTTCTCTCCTCTTTTGTTGTTGTAAATGTTCCCGCTTGATAAAAAAAAGAATGTCAGTACAAGAGCGAGCCCCTTATTGGTTGTCGCGCATGCGAACTTCGTCTGAGTTGAACATTTTCCAACTCGAGTCCTGTTTACCGCAGCTCTTTTAACTCATCAACCGCCTCGCGCCGTTCACTTCTCCGCCCCACGTGGTCCGGACCCTTCGCGCCGCGGGGAGCCTCATCACGTCTTTACATAGAAATCAGCCGCTCTTCCCGGATCATCCGCTGTGAAGGTCACATCTTGGTGTGAAGGCACCTTAAAGCTTTACTTCTGTCAGCAACATTTAATGGTGTCCCGAACAGGAATCCCAAGTGTAAAAGGTCAAAGGTCATCTCCTGCATCAGCTTAGCACCGAACGCTGGAAACACTGAGAGGGAGAAGCAAGCTGAGCATACTCCGATCGGATATTCCTGATTTATAAAGCTTTGCTTTTTACTTTTTAAAGCAGCATTTAATGGTCACGAACAGGAACCAAACTTCAGTCTATTAGTGCTGTGGAATTAATTTTATTACGATGTCAATTTCGAACCTTGACGATCATATATTGGGAAAACGATAATAAACTATTATCAAATTTTTGTCTGCGTATACACAACTAAACACCCCAAAATGTGTTTAACCTAAAGGGGAATCATCTTTCTTTCTTTTTTAGCATAGAGAAAATACAATAGTGGACATTAGATCCAACATTCAGTGATTTTTAAAACACTTGAAAATGCCAAAAAATATGAATTAGTAAAAAGGAAACAATGAATCGGTTGAAATAATATTTTTTATATAAAAAACGTCATCTCAATATTCCAGTGACACCTCACGTTATAAAATGTATGTTTTCAATTACAGACGGCAAACTGTGAAAATAGTATTCTAAAAGTGCCATCAATTAAAGCACAGAATGGAGAATTTTCATAACAAGTACAGTAAGACATCATTATTCCTAATTTAGGTATATTTATCATATCAACTCTCAAAAGTGTTTTAGAGATTTATATTTATGTTAATACTAAAGAAGACTAACCCGAGATCCTGAAAGCGTCTTCTGGTTTCTTGGGAAATAACTTTGGAAATAAAATTTGTTAAGCAAGTTCCAGTTTTACAGCAAATCAAACAGTTTATTTAATACATTAACAGAAGATAACTTAAAAAAATAGCAAAAGTGTTCCTTTTTTTGAGATTAAATTTTTTTTATCCATACGAAATGTATTCGTTTCCCATTTTTGTGAGCCAACGATTTGTGAAGTGCCACAGAATCAAGCAGATCTGGGATGAGCCGAGGGTTACTCACCGTTAGCGTGGGAATGGCTGCGATCAGTGAGTAGACGAGCACCGGCGGGACGCTGCTGCTCTCCTCCGGCCCCGGGTACGGTTTGGAGAAGGACTTGTCGAAGCAGAAGAAGCCCTGCATGTGCACCGGGAAGGTGTCTGTGTACTCGAAGTAGTACGCCAGAAGAACGGTGCCTGCCATGATCACCAGCTGAAAATAAAACATGATTACTCTCAGCGGAGACGAGAGAAGATGCTCCTGCTCTGAGGTCGTGAGGTTACATCCTGAACCTGACTGAAAAACAGGGAGAAGATGCGAAGAGAAACAGCAGGAACTGGAAGATGAGCAGACGGACACGAACTGGCTCAGAGGAGAGAGAGAGAGAGAAAGCTGTTTGGAGAGAGTGAGAGAGAGAGAGAGAAAGCTGTTTGGAGAGAGAGAGAGAGAGAGATAGAGATAGAGAAAGCTATTTGGAGAGAGAGAGATATATATATATATAGAGAGAGAAAAATCTGTTTAAAGAGAGGGAGAGTGCGCTGTTTGGATGGAAAGAAAGAGAGAGAGAGAGAGAGAGACAGAGATAGAGACAGAGACAGAGAGAGAGAGAGAGAGAGAGCGCTCATGATGAGAAGTGATGATGACATTTTGGACGTGTGTGAAACGCGAGGAAGGTGTGAACACTCGTTAGCGACTTTCAACAAGAGCTCATCTTCTCGTTCTCTCCTCATTCATGTTCTCTCTCTCCACACACGAGACGAGATGTTGTGATCCTACATTAGCAAACAAAAAGTGCACAAAACAAAAATTCTGAATTAGTTCACCGCGAGCTTAATCTCATGTCTTACATGTTTTCCTCTTCCATGAAATGATAAAATAGAGCTGTTTAATGAAGCCCCTCGCGCTGCAGCGAGCTGTGAATCAGAGGAGCTCTAGATCTGAGAACCTTCTCTGGAGGTGAACTTGAGGAACTGTTGCTGTTTATGTTACATTCAGAAATAATAAAAAAAAAACACTTCATAAACAAAAAATATGTTTTTTTCTTTCCGTTCATTTCTCTGTCCACTTGCACTCCATCGAGAGACGAGGACAGAAACTCTTCTCTCCACTTCAGCTCTTCCCTTCTCTTCCCTTCCTTTACCATCTTTTGCGCTCTTCACTTCTGCACTCTTCTCTTCTGCTCTCTTTTTTCATTTCTTCCTTTCTCTTCCCTTCCGTTCCTTTCCCTTCTCTTCCCTTCTCCTTCCCTTTCCTTCTTTTCCTTTCCCTTCTCTTCTCGTCTTTTGTGCTCTTCACTTCTGCACTCTTCTCTTTACTTCCCTTCTCTTCTTTTCTCTCCTTCCCTTTCCTTCCGCTCTCTTCTCTTCAGCTCTTTTTTTCATTTCTTATTTCTTCTCTTCCCTTCACCATTTCCTTCTCTTCTTCCTTTCTCTTCTTCTCCATTTTATTTCCTTCCCTTCTTTCTCCCTTTTCTCTTCTCCCTTTCCATTTCCTTCCCCTCTGCTCTCTTTTCTTCCATTCCTCCTTTTTCTTCTCTTTTTCCCGTTTCCTTCTCTTCTGCTCTCTTTTCTTCCCTTCTTCCTTTCTCTTCCTTCTTCATTTCCATGTCCTTCCCTTCTCTCTTCCTCTTCTCTTCTCTTCACCCTTTCCATTTCCTTCTCTGCTGCTCTCTTCTCGTCTACTCTCTTTACTTCCCTTCTTCCTTTCTCTTTTCTTCTGCTCTCTTCCCTTATCTTTCCTTCTCTCCTTCTCTTTTCTTCACTCCATTGTTAATTGCATGGATCCAATTTTTTTACATTTCTCAAAATGTAAAATTGTGTGCACTCTCTATAATTCAGATTAAGTCTAATATGTGGCAACTTATAAATGCAAAATAAACATGATTTTTGCTTCATGATGTGGATCCTGTTTCTCAAACAGCACTTGAAACTATTTAATTATAAGCGCTCACGTAAATAAAACTCACATTCACTTTGGAAAAATGGGTGAATACATAGATGAAATGTAGCGCTGGCATTAGCCCAGCAGAGGGCAGCCCAGGGCTTACAGATCATCGGTGCCATGCAAGAAATAAAAAATCCTATTTATTCCTTCTAACTAACTACATACAGCTCATTATAAATGAAAAACAAACGTACAATTTATTTTAATTAGAGAAGCCTTTCGTAAACGAGAATGCTCTGGATGCTGCAAAACTTTGAATTTTAAAAAGGAAAATTTTCTAGCATTTTCACAGTTAAAATGTGCTTAAGGGTAACATGTTTTAACAAATAAAATAAGCTGATCATGCATTAACTCTGGGTTGTGGTGGCACAGCGTCGGAGCTCTGCGTGCAACCTACATTAAACCACCGCAAAGCACTAAACTGTTGCAGTTTTAATGAGGTAGATGCGGCGATGCATCAGAAAATCAGTTTACCTGTTTAAATAACAGCATTTCTGCTTCATTTGCACAGAGAAACAAGGTTTCTGTGGATAGTGCCTTTGAGCATGCACAAATCGCATGAAGCCTGAGAGAGGAACTCTGCTTAGCGCTGGGTTCTGAGGCTCTTCAGCCACCTCTGAGTTCCACCACAAAGAGACCCAGAATGATCCCAGTCACAAAAGTCTCCGAGAACCAGAGCTCCCTCCACCAATGACTGGGAACTGAAGGTCAAGCGATGATCTAAAAGGGGCATGATATTGCATCTTTTAGCTTTTTTTAATCATTTATAATCATTATTTGACTTGCTCTAGACTATCACTGCATTCTTAATAACCTTTTAAAGGCAGTATTTATCCTAAACGATGTCTTTTAATCTGCTCAAATGGTTGTGCTCTACAAAATGAGCCACACACCTCGTCTTCTTCACACTGCCAGGCCTCCACTACGCCCCCTGCTGGGGTTTTGCTTATTGTCGCACACAGAAAATCCACAAATTTGCGACGAATAAATTCATCGCTTGGTGCCAGAAACACAATAGGTCCAGGACATTCAAAAACACTTTGTTTTAAATGTTTATCGACTCGATTCTGCTGCAGCTCACTTCTGGGTCAGTCTGCGTATACGGTCTTCATTGAGATGAGCTGCTTTATCGCATCATCTGATTGATTAGTGGGCGGTGCTTTGGCAAATGGGCGTGGCTAGGTACCATTGAGCCATTTTGAGCTCCCAGAAAAAGAAAACAGGATTACACAAACATAAATAAACCAATCTGAATATGACTTAAGGCATGTTTCTGTTGAGGGAACAACTCTAAAACATGAGAGAAATGTCTGAAAGTAGAGTTTACAAGATATGAAATCTTATATAAAATTAAAGCCTGTTAAAACCTTTCCTCGCAGCTGAATAACTGTAGATTGTCTGTTTACATCTCTATCTCCGTGTTTTAATCTTCTATCTGAAGAGAGTCACAGCAAAGCAGAGAGAAGCATCTCATCAACATCAAACCCTAAAGCGCGGTCTGAACGAGTGTGAGGGCGCTTTGAAGAGAGCATGCAGAAGAAGAGGCAAGAAGGGAATTTGCACACGTGTGGGAGAGAGCAAAATAAAAACAGGATCGGATGCAGCTGAAGGGTTTCCTTGGAGACAGCAGCGCAGGAAAGCATCGAGAGGAGCTCGTGATTCTCCGACTGATTCTCTCCATCCAACTGTACCTCGAGCATTACGCAGAAAAGATCCGAATCCTATCAAAGCCACGACATAAAGAACACGCTGAAGCTTCTTGAAAGCTTTTCTAGAAGATAAAAGAAAACGATCGACTCGGAAATTATGGAGTCAAGCATTCTTCCTTCTGTTGTTGTATTACGTCTCTTATGATCTCTGTTTTCTTTCTTGTCAGTTTTCATCAAAAGAAAAATGATAAAGCGATTATTATTAGAAGCTGAGGTTCGCTGGCCTCGGCTCATTTTCTGTGAAGAACGTCTCTCAGAACACATTTTTCTGAGCCTCACTGCATCCTCTCTAACATCTCTATCACACACGAGGTGCTCGCTCTACTGGACCCGGAGCACGTAAAAGAGAGAGAATGCTAGATCCTCTACCTTTATTCTGCCTTCCACACAAACACTCGTCACACATAAACATAACATTCTAGATTTCAGTATAAAATCATACGATTGTGTGAATTAAAAGCCCCAGAATGCAATGCGTCCAGCAGACTGACTGCCAAAGTAACAATAATGAGAACAGCACACATGCTTTAAACTCTAAATGTGGAGAAATAAGGTTGAAAAAGCAATGAATAAAGTATGTTTGCTGTTTAAATCACTTGTTTCCTGGCTAAAGTAAATATCCTTTAAGTATTTTAACATAGAATCTCTTGATTTGGATTAAAAATCAATGGGTGCAGAGACCCTCAAACACTGCGTGAGGAACAATAATATCAACACCACACGAGGGTTTTCATGATCTGTCAGGATTTAGTCTTATTATAATAATAATAACAATAATAATAAAGCCTTCAATTTATGTAGCGCTTTTCTAGACACTGAAAGACGCTTTACAATCATCAGAGCATTATTCATCTACTCCACGTTCACTCTCTGCTGGTGATAAGCTACCTCGGTAGCCCTCAGCTGCTCTGGAGCAGTCTGACAGAACGTGGCTGCCATTCTGAGCCTACAGCCTCCTGCCCACCACCAAACACCCCCCACCAGTCACTCACATCCACCAAACACCCCCCACCAGTCACTCACATCCACCAAACACCCCCACCAGTCACTCACATCCACCAAGCACCCCCCACCAGTCACTCACATCCACCAAACACACCCCCACCAGTCACTCACATCCACCAAACACCCCCCACCAGTCACACTCATCCACCAAACACCCCCCACCAGTCACTCACATCCACCAAACACACCCCACCAGTCACACTCATCCACCAACACCCCCCACCAGTCACACTCATCCACCAAACACCCCCACCAGTCACTCACATCCACCAAACACCCCCCACCAGTCACACTCATCCACCAAACACCCCCACCAGTCACTCACATCCACCAAACACCCCCCACCAGTCACACTCATCCACCAAACACCCCCACCAGTCACTCACATCCACCAACACCCCACCAGTCACTCACATCACCAACACACCACCAGTCACTCACATCCACCAAACACACCCCACCAGTCACTCACATCCACCAAACACACCCCACCAGTCACTCACATCCACCAAACACCTCCCACCTGTCTCTCACATCCACCAAACACACCTCACCAGTCACTCACATCCACCAAACACACCCCACCAGTCACTCACATCGACCAAACACCTCCCACCTGTCTCTCACATCCACCAAACACACCTCCCACCTGTCTCTCACATCCACCAAACACACCCCACCAGTCACTCACATCCACCAAACACCTCCCACCAGTCACTCACATCCACCAAACACACTCCACCAGTCACTCACATCCACCAACACACCCCACCAGTCACTCACATCCACCAAACACACCTCACCAGTCACTCACATCCACCAAACACACCCCACCAGTCACTCACATCCACCAAACACACCCCACCAGTCACTCACATCCACCAAACACCTCCCACCTGTCTCTCACATCCACCAAACACACCTCACCAGTCACTCACATCCACCAAACACACCCCACCAGTCACTCACATCCACCAAACACCTCCCACCTGTCTCTCACATCCACCAAACACACTCCACCAGTCTCTCACATCCACCAAACACCCCCCACCAGTTACCTAGTTTAATTTTTATCACTATTTGTTTATTCTGTTTTCCTTTTCCTTTCCTTTTCTACATGGCTCAGGTCAAGAAACTGATGGTGGCCATCTTTGATTTGATTTTGATCAAATGCTGCATCCCAATCGGCGTACTATCCACACCTTTAAGGGTGGTCCCCCAAATGTCTTTTCAGGTTCGATTGAATTTATTCTCTGTGGAGTAAAGGACCGGAACCATATTTTCATGACAAGCTCAATTTTTAATGCTTTATGTTGTGTTGTACTCTGTTAACTGGTTGTCATTTCTCTCAATAAAAAGTAAGTTATTCAGCAGCTCCATAAGAAGCGAATATTCAATCTCTAGAACACACCCCATGAAAGAACCATTCAACTTTAGCATTAAGGCTGACGTGAAGCTCACCTCCACAAACAGGAAGCATGGCACAATGGAGCTACTGCTCTTGATCACAGGCTTCTCGTCAGCTGCCATTGTGGATCAAACAACTGTCTGCTGTTCCTCCTCACACGCTCCCTCTGCTTTCTGCAAATACAAAGATGAGACAGGAGTGTTAAACTGACAAAACATGCACAATAACACATCTGTGAGTGCGTACGTTACTCTAATGTTATGTTGATAGCCTACAATCTGGCTAAAAAAACCACGTGGCTGAGTCAAAAGCAGTGTGAAGTGATTGATAGTGCTGGGAAATTTACAATGAAGCATTGAAAGAATCCCATGAGCATTTCAATATTGGGGCTTATGAAATCAAATTAAAAGTGAGCTTTGTGCGTAAAACTTGGGGTTCAGTCCACCCTGGTTTTGGCCATTCCTTTACTGGAGTCAGGAATCTAAAAAAGTATGTGCTGATGGCAATAAAGATGTGAATTTGTTAGGAGTTGAAGCCCTTAAAATAACTAGAAATAATGTTTTCAAACTATTTTATAGGTACATTCAGGGGTTGCTTCCCTGGTAGTGATTTTTGTGGGCGCCTCCAAAAAAGACTGCATTCATTTTAATATCATGATTCAGAGGGTGCATATTAGCAAAAGTCAACTTTTGAAAATTGTTTACACATAAAACTGTGGTCTAAAGGCATAAAAACTCTCCTGTTATTACGGGGTGCTTTTGTTAAATCAATAAAAGTAAAATGGCATCAAAAAAAAAATAGAAAGTGAGTCCATCTGTCTGAAGTCCAGGGGTAACTCATTCCAGATCTTTGGTCCGAAGATTGAAAAGGCTCAATCACCTCTCAGTTTCCTCTTGGTCTTGGAGACGACTAACTGTATCTGATTGGCTGACCTGAGGGAGCGAGGGGGTGTACACCTGTAGCTGGTCAGTCTGATTGGCTGACCTGAGGGACCGAGGGGGTGTACACCTGGAGCGGGTCGGTCTGATTGGCTGACCTGAGGGAGCGAGGGGGGTGTACACCTGGAGCGGGTCGGTCTGATTGGCTGACCTGAGGGAGCGAGGGGGGTGTACACCTGGAGCGGGTCGGTCTGATTGGCTGACCTGAGGGAGCGAGGGGGTGTACACCTGGAGCGGGTCGGTCTGATTGGCTGACCTGAGGGAGCGAGGGGGGTGTACACCTGGAGCGGGTCAGTCTGATTGGCTGACCTGAGGGAGCGAGGGGGGTGTACACCTGGAGCGGGTCATTCTGATTGGCTGACCTGAGGGAGCGAGGGGAGGTACACCTGGAGCGGGTCAGGGGGTATTTTATTAATACTAACATCCTCTTTTGTTTTCATTGTTTTTTGATATCAGATGGGTTTTTTTGATAATCCATGTTGCTTTGTGTTGTTTAACTCACTGTAAGGCACTTTGCTCCGTGTGTACTCTACATTAAAAACTGTTGCTTAAATCATAGTTAAGATGAATGTGCTTTCAAAGTCATTTTTTCCATTTTATAGATTTATGGGACACACATTTGCGGTGCCAAACTTCACATCTATCTAAATCTAGATCTATTTCAGTGGCATGAAATGCACAGAATCCACAGCAGATATTCTTCTCATGAAGCAGAAGGTCTGTTATGGCTGCACGGATGCTCTGTGGGCGTTCTGTCTGAGATGGTGTCTTCGCACGAGAAGAACCTCCCAGATCCAAGATGATGGCGCTAATGTGTTTTACTTTCCAAGTAAAGGGGTCATGAAGTGAAAAAGCCCAAATGTGTGTGCTATTTTTACATATATAACGCTTGAAGATGAGTTGATTTAAAGTAACAGTCTTCTCTGGATCTCAATAGTGACCTGTTTAAACATTAGCCATTGTGTATGACTATATAAACTACAATTCTGATGTATTGCGCAACCCAGATAAACAGGTGAATGCTCTGAGTGAAGAGAAATACACTCGCCAGCCACTTCATTAGGTACACTTTGCTAGTAACGGGTTTGAACCCCTTTTGCCATCAAAACTGCGTGTAGTCTGGTCTCTCTCTTGGGACCTCTGGCATCAACAAGTCTTCCGCTGCACAGAATTGCTGCTCACTGGATATTTTCTCTATTTTAGACCCTTCTATGTAAACCCTATGGTTGAGCGTGAACGATCAGTAGATCTGAAGTCTCTGAAATACTCAAAGCAAAACATCTGCAACCAACAATTGTTCAGAGCCACTTAAATCTGCTTTCTTCTCCGTTCTGATGTTCGCTTTGAACTGCAGGAGATCGTCTTGATCATGATTCCATGTCTAAACGCATCGAGTTGCTTCCGTGCGATTGGCTGATTAGAATTTGTGTTATTGAGCATCGACAGGTGTACCTAATAAAGTGGCCAGTGAGAATCTAATCAGCGTAACATCAAATAAAAGAGCTTCCAAACCAGAGTTTGTTGTTTAAACCTAAAGAAACCAGAAACAAACTATTTTGTCACTTTAAAGAGGAGTATACAGCACATACTCGGTTTCTGCAGGTTTCTATGAGTTCAAATATAACACTTTTAAAGACCTCTTTAAGGTTGTTAAGAATAAAATTTAAGACCATTTTTAATGTTAAGAGAGTTTATGAGTGTTCAACAGCCTCTTCTTAAAATTTGATAACCCTAACCACCACTTTTACGATGTTCAGTGTACATGAGACCTTTTTCAAACTATGACAGCACTAAACGTCTTTTTTATGTTTTTGAGGATTTACTAAAGTTTTCTCAAGTTTTCCTTTTTTTTGCAGCAGCAGTTGAAAGCCTTTTCTCAATCTCTGGCAACCCCAAGCAATAACAAAAACACAAATCAGATGAGATGGCCATCAGAAAAATATGAGCTGTGAAAAAATATACATTAAATATACATAGACCTAGAAAAGAGAATGTAAGACTTTTTAAAGCCTACATTTTTTTAGTTTTACATTTTTGACTGTTAAAGACGCCGTCATTCAGGAACATTGTACATAAAAAGAGAGTGCACTTCGTTTTCACAATATAATTAAAACCAGGAAATAAATCTAAACGGAGCTGTTTTTGATGTTAGCGAGTCTCGTGAGATGTTGAAGAGGTTGATGATGAGAGTTTGCAGCTCCTCGAGTCGACGGTGAAGATGGAGAGCGTCCTCCTGCAGACTGTAGCGCGCTGATGTCACGCACGCACAGACCTCATGCAGCAGACAGAGGGCGCTGCGCAGATAAACGTGGGTTTCACAGCGCACTTATTCTGTGAACTGTGATTACAGAGATTCAAGGATTGCCATGGATGGGGGTTGAGAAACAGCATAACATCTCAAAAACATAATAGAGATGTGTTAGGGTTGCCAGATTTTGAGAAAACATGCATAACATCTCAAAACAATAATAGAGATGGTTAGGGTTGCCAGATATGAGAAAACCATGCATAACAGCTCAAAACATAATAGAGATGGTTAGGGTTTGCCAGATTTTTGAGAAACCATGCATAACATCTCAAAACATAATAGAGGATGGTTAGGGTTGCCCAGATTTCGAGAAAACATGCATACATCTCAAAAACAATAACTAGAGGATGGTTAGGGTTGCCAGATATTGAGAAAACATGCATAACAGCTCACAAACATATAGAGATGGTTTAGGGTTGCCAGATTTTGGAGGAAGAAACATGCATAACAGCTCAAAAACATAATAGAGATGGTTAGGTTGCCAGATTTGAGAAAACATGCATAACAGCTCAAAAAACATAATAGAGATGGTTAGGGTTGCCAGATATTGAGAAAACATGCATAACAGCTCAAAACATAATAGAGATGGTTAGGGTTGCCAGATTTTGAGAAAACATGCATACAGCTCAAAAACTAATAGAGATGGTTAGGGTTGCCAGATTTGAGAAAACATGCATAACAGCTCAAAAACATAATAGAGATGGTTTAGGTTTGCCAGATTTGAGAAAACGATGCATAACAGCTCAAAAACAAATAGAGATGGTTAGGGTTGCCAGATTTGAGAAAACATGCAAACAGCTCAAAAACATAATAGAGATGATTAGGGTTGCCAGATTTTGAGAAAACATGCATAACAGCTCAAAAACATAATAGAGATGGTTAGGGTTGCCAGATTTTGAGAAAATGTAAATAAAATGTCTAAATTATAAAAGAGATCGTTAGAGTTTGAGAAAACCTTTGTAAAAGTAAAAGGAGTCAGAAACGTGATGGTTAAGGTTTAAAGTTTTCTTCAAAATAAAAGATGTATTAAATAATGAAATACTTAAACTGGGACTTAAAACAAACATTGAAGAAGAAACTAAATAGAGGTCACTGGGGCGCGCCGTGCTTCTCTTGAAGAGGTGAAGCCTGCAGTGAAATGCATTAGTGTCAGCGCATGCGGCCGCTCATACACACACACACGCTCGCCCCTGAAATATTCATAGAGGTGCATGATGGGATGTGTGCAGGCAGCCAGGCGTACGGAGGCAGCGAGCGGACGGAGGCGGAATCCGTCTCAGGAGGCTACGAGAGACGGTAGCTCTCAGAGCGCTCTCAGACTCCAGATGTGTTCTCAGATTGAACAAACACTCAACAAATCTGTTTCTCAGCGACAGACGGCACGCATCTGTTTCTGATGTCACAAGGACACTTTACGAAGTTAGAGGAAGATTACATCAAACCGAACAAAATAAATCTAAATGTTTTATGTAGTGCTTTTTAGCAGTTGCTTCAAACCAGCGAGATAGAAGTCCATCCATTCATCCTCTTGTCATCTTTCTTCCCTTTCGGGGACGCCACAGCGGAATGAACCTCCAACTCTTCTGGAATATGTTTTATGCGGCAGATGCCCTTCCAGCAGCAACTCATCGCTGGGAAACATCCACACACACTCATTCTCACTCAAACACTATGAACAATCGTTCTTACTCAATTCTCTTATTCCGCATGTCTTTGTTCTTGTGGAGGAAACCGGAGCACCCGGAGAAAACCCACGCGATCACGAGGAGAACATGAGAACTCCACACAGAGATACCAACCTACCCAGCCGAGGCTCGAACCAGCGACCTTCTTGCTGTGAGACAGCCGTAATTCCCACTGCACCAACATGACACCCTGAGATAGGAATCCGTATTAGATAACTCTTTGGGATAGAAACAGATAGAAACAGCACAGAAATGACCCACAGTTCCCTTGCGCTCGGGGGGAAGGAGTTTTCTCTTGGACGTAGACAAGCTCTCTCTCTCTCTCTCTCTCTCTAATAGGACTAATTTTTAAAGAAGAAGCACATAAATACACAATAGCAATATAGAGAGTGTTCTATTTATTATTATAACATTTTTAATGAAGGAATTGAAAAGGAGTTTAGTTCTCGTACACGTCACAACTCTACTTCCATCGCGTGATGTTTAAGTGCATCCCAGATCGTGCTCACTCTCATCTTATACACTAAAAAAATCTACATCTTCTTCTAAGGCCCTGTCCCAAATAGAACATCCGGACTTGTGGACTTCACTCAAGTTCACACTCTGGTGGCTTCATGAAGGCCAGATGCGAGGGGCTCTTGATTCAAGTTCTCGAGGGCCTCTGCGCTCGTGTTCTGGGAAAAGCTCCGCTGGTGTTTACTCTACAGCTGCGGTTCCACATGAATAAAGACATTCCCTGCTTTGGATTCACCACAGTTTCAGCAAAAAGGCTTTTAATGCTACAGAAGATGTTTTAGTTGTTTATTCGTTGTTAATGCACAGAGAATTAAGACCTATAAGTCTTAAAAGAATTGTGATAAATGTTGCTCAAGGTTTGTGTTTTGGTACACGATCTGTTTAGGAATGTATAATCACACGTTGTCCACACGACTGTTTAAATAGTTAAATAATATCACTAGCTCATTTCTCTGATAAAAGTTTACGAGTCACTTCAGGGCTTTCTTCTTCTCGTATCTCTGATCTGCATGAGCTCCTCCTAACAATCGTCTGATTATTCATTTGCAAAGACTTCTGGGTTATAAGGGTTTATGAAGCCTGCGCCGAGTGGGCTTCGCCAAAGACCCTAAAAAGGTGCAAAGAGGGCGCTATCGAGCAGACCTCAGAGTCTAAAAATGATGTGGGACACCCCTCGGACTCGCGCACTCCGCGGGCACGCATGATTCAAGTCCACAAGTGCGCCTTTTGGGACAGGCCCTGAAAATGGGGATCTACTTTAAGGGTGGAGGCTAAGTGTTCGGATTGGGACGCAGCACTAGAGAAGCTAAATCTAACTGCCGATGCCGCATGCACGTAACAAGGAAGAGACAGTAACGATAAATTAAATATTTTCCGTTAAGAACTAGGGTTCTTAGTGGGCTGGACGCACAGTCACTTTTCACTTTTCTCTCCTCGCTTCACCACTCGCTCACACATATAATGTACACTATCATATGTGTATATGATCAACATTAATATCTCTATCACTGAAGTTAACTATAATGCTATTTTTCCCCCATACCAGGGGTTAAATCTCTCACTTCAGCCCCGTTTCCTAAAGCTGATGGAGAGCCTCTGATGATCAGCAGCTCTGGAGGACCTCCTCCGACCTTCTGCAGAGTCCTGTTCTGAGTGAGCTGCGCACGAGATCTCTGTTCATCACTGCTGGGAGCAAGTGTTACTCAACCTTTAGCTTCTCTGCTGTGGTATTAGACTTAACTGTTGTCAGGCCTCGGTCCCAGGAGCCCGGCGTTCACTCACCACAGCAGCCGCCGCTGGAGGAAGAGAGGATCAATAAACGGGGAAAAGCAGGTTCACTCCTGAGACGAGGCGAAACTAACCAACAAAAAGGACAAAAGCTGAAAAAGCAAGGCAAGGCAGGGTAAACAATTTTTGGTTTATTACATACTTAAATAGAGGCGCTTTTCTGAAGAGCAACGGAAAGAAATGTGAGTGTGTAACTTCTTTTTGTGCTGAATTGTTTCAGATCATGTTTGAAAAAAAGAAGTTTCTCTGATAAAAGAGGCGACTTCCAGTAATAACTGGGTTTATTTTTCGGATTACCTTCTTTTTTTATCTAATGGTTTTTTCCTCTCCATGTGCGGGGGGGGGGTATACGTACTCCAATTTTTGGTCTGGAGTAATATCAGTTTACCCAGCTTAGTATTAGAGATGGAAGTTAATCCGTAGGAAGTGGTTCTCTGATGAAATGGTTAGCGGTGGTAATGGGGTACTTGCGATATTAGTGGGGAGGGCAGAGTTCAAGTTGTCCTGGAGTTTAAGTTTGATGTTTAACAGTTTAGATTGGTGTCCTAGTCTTGCGGTATAGTTGTAGTATCGTTGCATGTTTGTTCGATTTGTGACGTAGGTTGATTGTAGGTCAGCTAATTTCCTGGTTATTTTTTCCGGAGTTTAGTTAGAGTTTGGTGATGGTCAAGCTAATTTCTCTGGTTAATTTTTCCGGAGTTAGTTAGATTTTGGTGAGGGTCAAGGAGTTTCCTGGTTATTTTTCCGGAGTTAGTTAGCAGTTTGGTGATGGGTCAAGCTAATTGTCTCTGGTTAATTTTTCCGGAGTTAGTTAGAGTTTGGTGATGGGTCAAGCTAATTGTCTCTGGTTAATTTTTCCGGAGTTAGTTAGAGTTTGGTGACGGGTCAAGCTAATTGTCTCTGGTTAATTTTTCCGGAGTTAGTTAGAGTTTGGTGACGGGTCAAGCGAGTTGTCTCTGGTTAATTTTTCCGGAGTTAGTTAGAGTTTGGTGATGGGTCAAGCTAATTATCTCTGGTTAATTTTTCCGGAGTTAGTTAGAGTTTGGTGATAGGTCAAGCTAATTGTCCCTGGTTTATTTTTCCGGAGTTAGTTACAGTTTGGTGATGGGTCAAGCTAATTGTCTCTGGTTTATTTTTCCGGAGTTAGTTACAGTTTGGTGATGGGTCAAGCTAATTATCTCTGGTTAATTTTTCCGGAGTTAGTTAGAGTTTGGTGATAGGTCAAGCTAATTGTCTCTGGTTTATTTTTCCGGAGTTAGTTACAGTTTGGTGACGGGTCAAGCGAGTTGTCACTGGTTAATTTTTCCAGAGTTAGTTAGAGTTTGGTGATGGGTCAAGCTAATTGTCTCTGGTTAATTTTTCCGGAGTTAGTTAGAGTTTGGTGACGGGTCAAGCTAATTGTCCCTGGTTTATTTTTCCGGAGTTAGTTAGAGTTTGGTGATGGGTCAAGCTAATTATCTCTGGTTAATTTTTCCGGAGTTAGTTAGAGTTTGGTGATAGGTCAAGCTAATTGTCTCTGGTTTATTTTTCCGGAGTTAGTTACAGTTTGGTGACGGGTCAAGCGAGTTGTCCCTGGTTTATTTTTCCGGAGTTAGTTAGAGTTTGGTGATGGGTCAAGCTAATTATCTCTGGTTAATTTTTCCGGAGTTAGTTAGAGTTTGGTGATAGGTCAAGCTAATTGTCTCTGGTTTATTTTTCCGGAGTTAGTTACAGTTTGGTGATGGGTCAAGCTAATTGTCTCTGGTTTATTTTTCTGGAGTTAGTTACAGTTTGGTGATGGGTCAAGCTAATTATCTCTGGGTTATTTTTCCGGAGTTAGTTAGAGTTTGGTGATAGGTCAAGCTAATTGTCTCTGGTTTATTTTTCCGGAGTTAGTTACAGTTTGGTGATGGGTCAAGTGAGTTGTCCCTGGTTTATTTTTCCGGAGTTAGTTAGAGTTTGGTGATGGGTCAAGCTAATTATCTCTGGTTAATTTTTCCGGAGTTAGTTAGAGTTTGGTGATAGGTCAAGCTAATTGTCTCTGGTTTATTTTTCCGGAGTTAGTTAGAGTTTGGTGATGGGTCAAGCTAATTGTCTCTGGTTTATTTTTCTGGAGTTAGTTAGAGTTTGGTGACGGGTCAAGCTAATTGTCCCTGGTTTATTTTTCCGGAGTTAGTTAGAGTTTGGTGATGGGTCAAGCTAATTGTCCCTGGTTTATTTTTCCGGAGTTAGTTAGAGTTTGGTGATGGGTCAAGCTAATTGTCTCTGGTTAATTTTTCCGGAGTTAGTTAGAGTTTGGTGACGGGTCAAGCGAGTTGTCTCTGGTTAATTTTTCCGGAGTTAGTTAGAGTTTGGTGATGGGTCAAGCGAGTTGTCTCTGGTTAATTTTTCCGGAGTTAGTTACAGTTTGGTGATGGGTCAAGCGAGTTGTCCCTGGTTTATGTTTCCGGAGTTAGTTCCAGTTTGGTGATGGGTCAAGCGAGTTGTCCCTGGTTAATTTTTCCGGAGTTAGTTACAGTTTGGTGATGGGTCAAGCGAGTTGTCCCTGGTTTATGTTTCCGGAGTTAGTTACAGTTTGGTGATGGGTCAAGCGAGTTGTCCCTGGTTAATTTTTCCGGAGTTAGTTACAGTTTGGTGATGGGTCAAGCGAGTTGTCCCTGGTTTATGTTTCCGGAGTTAGTTCCAGTTTGGTGATGGGTCAAGCGAGTTGTCTCTGGTTAATTTTTCCGGAGTTAGTTACAGTTTGGTGATGGGTCAAGCGAGTTGTCTCTGGTTTATTTTGATTATCCATCCGTCCACTTGTGTTGGACCCTAACCCTTACCCGGAGCAATCCCCACGCGACCACGAGGAGAAACTCCACACAGAAATGCCAACTGACCCAGTCGAGGCTCGAACCAGCGACCTTCTTGCTGTGAGATGACGTGCTACCCACTGCGCCACCTTGACGCCCTTGATTAGCAAATCAAGCATGTGTGTACTTTGGCTGTGTTCCTCAGTTACTAACATCATGGAAATACATAATACAAAAATTCTAACATAATAATTAGAAACCAACATGCAAACAAACACGTGCATTATCTCTGGTTTGAAGGACAGCCCAAAGGGGGAGTTCTGAGCGTCGTTCTGAGCTGCTCTATATATGTTAAATATGTTTATACTTTGGGTAGTTAACATTTTACATCGATAATTTTAATTAAAGGTGCCTTATTATGCCCCTTTTACATCCTTTACAATAAGTAATTGACACTTTTAGACTTTCCTCAAAGGGCTGTGCTCTGCCGAACACGTCTTGTATCCCCTGTTCTTCCCACTGCTATGCTTGCACCATGCCCCCTGCTGGGTTTTCCTTGTTGGTACACGGAAAATCTACCCATTGCTGATGAACACTCTGTGGTTCTGCTATACGGTTCACCTCCGGGTCAGTAAGCGCATACATTGTTCATTGAGATGAGCTGCATTATTGCTTCAACTGATTGGCTAGTGAGCGATTCTTTGGCCAATGGGTGTGGCTACAGCCATCAAGCCTTTTTGAGCTCCCAGAAAAGCACCTTTAAATGAATTTTACACACACATGACCTGCACACAAAATTTTTAAGTAGGTTTGGTGCCACCACAGATCAGATTACCTATGATTGCTGTTGCTGTTTTAAATACTGGTGACTTCTGAAAAAAATTATTTACTACCCACCTCTGGAAACAATATGTCAAATAAAATAAATTTACATCTTTTTCTGATTTATTCTGTAAAAATGTACAATTATTTTTAAGCTAAGAAAGCCCCCCCCCCCCCCACACACACACACACACACAGTGTTTTTACACTATAGTGCAGAGATATAGCATTAACCCACAGTCTTTACAGCTCCATAGT